>PVIU01013590.1:0-55245 GCA_004026605.1 Ondatra zibethicus | reverse complement strand
CATCCCCACCATCCTCACCATCCCCACCATCCTCACCATCCCACCATCCCCACCATCCTCACCATTCCCTACTTTTCCCACTATCACCATCATCCTCATCTTTAACACTTAGCACTATCACAGAACTCTTTCACCTTGTAAATCTAGAGCTTGGCATCCTTAAGTAACACCCCACCACCATGCTTTGGACCCATCTCCATCACACCAGTTTGAAGTGTGTTTCAGTGACAGAGACGTTTCTTAAGCACATGCAGGGTCCTTAGCTCCATCCTCAGTGCATCAAATAAACTCAAAATCACCACTGCCACCACCACGAAAATAATGAATGCATGAATGCTCACATGATCTCTCCCTACTCCAGTAGCAACCAGTACCTTTTTGTGGATTCTGAGTCAAAATGCATGCCTGGGTACTTGGTAGGTTCATACCCCTGAAGTCATTGCTCCCTTGGGCTCTTAGGGAACAGTAAGATAGTTAGGAAGTAGACACGTGTATCTAGTCTCACGTGGCTGCACACACACATACACACACACGCACGCATGCACACATGGGCAAACACATATGTTTCTCTCTCCTTCTGCTTAGAAGCCTGAGGTCATTGACATTTCTAACTCTGACCAGAATGGTGAGTTTATTCTCCCTCTTCTGTCTCATTTATCTCTTTCTAGCAAAGAAAAAGGTTTCTGAGTTTGCTCACTTTATCTTTTGCTCTTACAGCCAAACACCACATTCAAGCATTGCCAGGATGGGCTGATGGCTGAGAGAGCCGAGGGCTCATTCTCCTTTGGTTGGAGTGGTTGACTCTGTCTGAATCACAGCTGTGTTAGCGCACTGCTGATAGTATGTTCTGTCTCTGTCATCGCTGTTGATTGATTGATTGGGATGATGTTTGGTTTGGTTTGATTTTGGATGTTGAAAAGCTGTAAGCGGGAAAACAGAAAAGTGCCATGCCCAGTGCTCCATCCCCCTGGTGACCAACCCATTCCGTCTGATTTGTACTTCGGCATGACATTTTGCAGGAGTGAAAGGTCCCTGTCTCTTCCCGTGCTCCACGACCAGTAGGTAGTTTGTGGTGCGTTGCTCTTTTCTATTTTGCTGTTTCCACTTAACACTTTGTCTTGGACTTCATTTAAAATTTTGATGGGCTTTGTTCTTATCTCTCTCTTTTCTTTAAAAATTGTTTACTGTTATTATTTGTGTGTGTGTGTGTGTGTGTGTGTGTGTGTGTGTGTGTGCCTGTCTGCCTGTCTGTCTGCCTGTCTGTCTGCCTCAGGTTATCAGGCTTATGCAGCAAATTATTTTACCTGATGAACCATCTCACTAGTCTGTCTGTCTGTCTTCCTTCCTTCCTTCCTTCTTTCTTTCCTTCCTTCCTTTTTTTCCCTTCCTGTCTGTCTTGGGACTAGAGAGACAGTTCAGCACTTAAGAACACTTTCTGTCCTACCAGAGGACCCCAGTTCATTTTCCCACCCCAGGCCCAATGGATTCAACATCCTCTTCTGGCCTCCAAGGACATCTGCATACATGTGCCATACACACACATACACATAAATTAAATTTTTAAACCTTAAAAAAACTAAGTAAAACAAAGTCTTGCTATATATCCCAGGCTAGCTTCAAACTTTCAGTCTTCATGCCTCAGCCTCCTAAGCACTGGGGCTACAGAGTTTGCCACCAAGTCCACCACACCCACCATGCCAACCACGCCCACCACGCCCACCACACCCACCATGCCCACCACACCCTAAAACTTGTTAATAAAATTATTGCTGTTGAAATTAAGGTTTCTCTCTCTCTTATAGTCTCTATTGCTTGAATGTCTGTAGAATATCAATTTTGCATTAATTTTATATAGTATCAAGTTATTGTTCAGGTAACTCATTCTTAATTCTCTGTGGTATTTCAAGAATACAGTTATTACTTGAAAAGAAGATAAAAGGATAGCTTTCCTTCTATCTGTCAACTTTTTCATAGTTTGTCCTGGGCTGGCCTGAGTCTCACTATCCTCCTGCTTCAGTCATCAGACATTCCAGGAGTGCACCACCATGCATGACCAGGAATTAGCATTTTAGAGGCTGGTTATTTGATTGGGAGAGAGAGGTCAAGGTCACTCATGTGATCAGGGAAGGGGGACAGGGACTCTGGAGAATGTGCTCTGAGATCCTTCACCAAATACTCTTCTGGAGTACGGGACACAGACCAGAGAATTCATGCCTGGCACTGTCATCCTGTGTGAAGATGGAGTCCTCTCTTGCCTGAAGCTGCCCTGCAGCCTCTCTGTTCTCTGAGTTTAGTCTCAGATGCTCTTCAGTGCTTGGTCTCCAGGGTGTGTCTGTGTGGACCCCCTTCCCAGAGGGCAACACACTTCTTAGGGGTGTCCTCCTCTGTGTCTCCAGTTCCTGGGAGCCAGGGGAGGCTTCTGAGAATGTGCACTGGAATTCATAGCTGAGGCAGATGGGATCAGGAGGGGGAACTTAGTGATGGCAGTGGGGACAGAGGCAGGACTCTGCAGGTCTCCGGCTGCTGGGACATGGGTCAGGGAGGGAGAATTTCAGAGAAGTCATTGCGAGGTTTCAGCCATAGGTGACTCGGGGTGGTGGCCATGCACTGAGACAGAGATGACAGGTGGAGGGAGGGGCAGAGGAGGGGCCCTGTAGGCTGTTGGTAGCTGGAGGCCACAGCGACCTAAACTGTTACCTTGAATGAAGGCCTGGACCCACCCAGTAGCAGGCTGGGAGAAGAGTGAAGGCTGAGAAACCTGCCCAGTCACAGTCAGCAGGACCAATCAGAGCTCCTAGGTCCTGGTGCTGACAGGTCCTAACAGTTTGGACCCTTTGATTTGGGGAGCAATTAGCTCTGAAGGCAACACCATGCACCAAAAATATCAAACAAAGCCTTGGGGGTTGGGGTGCATCTCACTCCAGTCAGGGAGATGTGTTGAAGATATATTTCTTTCCATTTATTTATTTATTTTATTCACTCATTCATTTGTTTGTTTATTTATTAATTTTTATTTATTTACTTATTTATTGAGACAAAGCTTCTCTGAATAGCCCTGGCTGTCCTGGAACTCACTCTGTAGACCAGGCTGGCCTTGAACTCACAGAGATCCACCTGCCTCTGCCTCCCAAGTGCTGGGATTAAAGGTGTGTGCCATCACTGCCGGCTGAAGATCTTTATGCTTAAAATGGTGACGCTTCCAGCTACCTTGAGAGCTTGCTCCTTTCCCCTGGTGACTCCACCTTCCCCTGTGCTCACCGGCTATGGGGTTTCCAGTGGGTGCCAAGGCTCCCCGTGCCTGGAAGGACTCTTGCTTCCATTTTTCAGAAGAAAGCCTTTGCATCTGGGAACAGGGTCTCTGGTGCCCCAGCATCACTTGAAGGCAACAATGGTTCCTCCAGACTGGGAGGAACCAAAACAACCTCTGCTGGGTGTTCAGGAATCCCCTGCTCCTCATGAAACTGAGACATTCTCACAGCCACAACAGTTTTGTGCTTGGCGTTTTATTTTTCAACAGTGAGATAAGCTGGGGAGGGGCCCAGCTTAGCACCATGCAGGCTGTTCTACTGTCTGGCCTCCCTCCCTCCTCTGGGTACCCTCTTACTACCTCCTGCTTTGCTACTTCCAACTGGGTGCCTATGAGTCATTGGAATTCCTGGTCTCTTGGATGTCACCCCAAACACCTCCTGAGTTGTCTGACGAAGTACTCTTGGCAAAGCAGAGTTGGAGCCACCTGGCTGGCACCATGATGGTCAGATGTCACCTGAGCTGTAACGTGTCCTGCCTGACTTCACTGGGTCTTCCCTCGGCCTTCGGAGATGATATGCTCAGGCCTGACACGCATGTACCACTCTACCCAGGAGCCATCATAGACAGGCACATCGGGTTTGCCACACAGGAAGGCTCCCAGGGCCACGTGGCAGGCTGTGACACCGGAGCCACATGTGGCTACCAAGGGCTTGGACAGGTCTACATTCTTCTCCTGGAACAGGCGTCGGATCTCCTCTGGGCTCTTCTCTAGCCCCTCCTTAGTCAGGAATTCAGTGAACGGGATGTTTACTGAGCCAGGGATATGGCCAGGTTCAATGCCTGCACAGGAACGCATGGAAAGGCAGTATGAATGAATGTCTAGTGTGGCTGGCATTTGTGGTATCAAGCCTCCCACCACAGCAGAATGTCAAATGTGTCTCCAATGTCTGATCTTATCCCAACTACCAGTGCTAGGTACCCCCACTACACAGACGGCCAAGCTAAGTAACATCCAAAGTTGATACACTCAGCTATTTGCTGGCGAGAGTTTGACTCCTGGAACTAGACTCCACCACAACCGCCGCAGAAGACCCTGGGCTTCCTGACCGTGGAACCTTGGGGGCAGCAGAGCAATACACATGACCTCTGTCCAGTTATGGCCTGGGGCACCTGGGGGCCTAGAGGTACAGGGCAGACAGGCAATAGCCAGATAATTGCTAGCATGACAAAAATGCCCTAGGGCTATAGCATACAAATAGCAATAGCCATCAAAACAGCTGACATGGCTGAATGCTTGTTTTGTGCAGGACAGTGCCTGGACACCCCTCCCCCCGGCCCCAGCAGCATCTTCTCCTTTAGTGCCACCCAAAGTCTACGGGAAAGAAATAACTGTCACCCTTACCCTAGGAAAATAGGGCACGCAGAGTAGCATGCTCTAGCTAGCAGTGGGTGGAGAGTGATACCCACCCTGGGACCTGTGCAGCCAGGGAGCAGGCCACAGTGCCTAGGAAAGGTAGAACCTTCACCCAGGATGACCTGATGTCATCCGTTTAGGGGGTCTGATAGTGGGACACAGAAGGCAGGAAGAATCCAGAAACCCTGGAATAGGCACAAAACATCAGGGCCACCAAGGCTCGGACAACAGGGAGGAATGCCTCAGTGTGCCTGGGAGAAAACTTTGGGCTATGGTCTGGCAATAGGGGAAATCAGATTTCATTTTTAGAAGAATTCAGTCTTGATGCCGGGATGTGGCTCAGCTAGTAGAGTGGTCGCCTAGCGTGCATGAAGACTTGGGTTTCATGCTCAGCACCTCAAAACCCAATTCTAGTGATGCTTGCCTATAATCCCAGCACTTGGGGGAGTGAAGGCAGAAGGACCAGAAATTTAAGGTCATTCTAAGCTACGCAGCAGGTTTGAAGCCAACCTGGGCTACATGAGACTGTCAGAAAAAAAAAAAAAAAAGAAAAGAAAAAGAAAAAAGCAGTCTGATGGATGAGGACTCCAGCAGAGTCAGAGAAGTGTGGATTAAATAGGCATGTCACTTTACCCCTGGCTCTGAAGTCCCAAGAGCTCCAATATGCATTTTGTCTCTACCTTTCTTTCAGCCAGAGTTACCAACATCCCATTTTCACAGGAGGGCTGAGACACCCACTAAAATGGAACCTCATAGCCAGGCCATCTGAATTCTGAAACGAGGCTGTATAAGAATGGACAGGTCTTTCTGCGAGCTGCTGGTCTCTATCCTCAGAGGAGAGCGGGAGACGTCACTCCCGAGCTTCGAGAAGATTCGGTAGGCTGGTCATACTCAATGAAGTGGGCCTCCTGAAAGTCATGCCATGCAGCCCGTCCCAAAGCCTTGTGAGGAGCAAGCTATCGAGTCAGGATGTTACAGGTAAGTCAAGTCAGGGCTTCCTCAAACATTCAGCTTTACCCAGTAAAACATGCACCCCGCCTTGCTGGACTGAGGAGCAAATTGCAGGTGTGCTTGGCCAGGTCTGAAGCTGTGGAGGAGAAATGGGGATGCTTTAAATACAGGCTAACCAGCCTTCCTGCCTGGCAGTCCAGGCATGATAACTAGCCTGCTAGGTTCTCAGCACTTCCTCCCATTCACAGGGAACAACTGTGATGGCGGGACACCCTAAACACCCCTGAAGGAGCCTGAGCCGAGAGGTACATGCTAAGGACACCACTCTCCACCTCGTGAGTGCAGTGTGAACAAAACTGGGCCATTTAGGTACGCTTGCTCTTGTACACTATGACATCACCATTATGGTCCCTCCTACTTACTGCTCTCGTCATACACATTCACCAGAGGAGCTAGGTGACCTGCCAGGTTCTACACAGAAAGTACCAGCAAAGACAGGGCTCTGAACCCAAGCCTGTACCAGCAGCTGCCTTGTGCTGCTCTTCCCCTGGGATTGAGTTTGGTGGCACCCTCACTAGAAATTGCTGTCTGAGTAGGTTCAAAACGGGTGGGGTACATCCACAGTCTCTGAGGGTTGGAGCACAGTACAGAAGTATTGTGCTGCAGGACTCCAGGTGGAAGGAGGCTCTGACGTCACCAAACACCTCTGAGACATGGACTCAGGGCTAGGTATTGATTGTCATGCTGCACTGTGAGCCTGGGCACTTTAAAAGTACAGTGGAGAGGGCATAGGAGAGCTTCCAGGGCCATGGTTGGCTCCTGCACCCTAGCAGACTGGGGAGAAATGGTGGGGGGATTGCTGATTGCTCGCTGTGGTTAAGTTATTCAAGGAGTCTGAATCCAGAGGGGCTCTTTCCTGAGGCCTCTGGCAAGGCAGCCAGCCATTCCAGAGCTATTCCACTCACCTGCACAATGGCAGTACATGCATTGCTCCATAGTTGCAGGAGAACTGGTGCCTGGACCCCCGTATTACCAAATCATATGAAATGGCATCCTGTCATGTAATCTACACATAGCTGCCTAACATTTAAAATGTCTCTCGGTTCTCTCCCACCCCTAAGTTTTGAAACAGGGTCTCACTCTGTAGTCCAGGCTAATCTGGAAATCACTGTGTAATCCAGGCTGGCCTCAAATTCATGATCCACCTGCCTCAGCCTCCACATGTTGGGATTACAGCCATGAGCCACTGCACCCATCTCTAGATTACTTCAATATCCATTTTATCTTAGCGTTTGTACACGCTATGTAGCTACATTGTGTCATACAGTAATAATGACAGGGAAAGGAACAGCACACTCTCAGTACAGACAAAAGAAAAATTGTTGTCTGAGGTTGTTTAAACCCAGGGATGTGGAGCCTTCAATCCCAGTACTCAGGAGGCAGAAGCAGGTGGGTCGTAGTGAGTTCAAGGCCAGCCTGGTCTACAAAGTGAGTTCCAGGACAGCTAGCACTGTTACACAGAGAAACCCTGTCTCGAAAAACAAAAACAAAAAAACAAAAACAAAAAAGGGGGAAAAAGGGGGGGAGGGAACACAGGGACATGGTGTCTACAGGTACTGAAAGCTACAGGTGCCTATCTCCTCAGAGTTTTAAGAGGTTCACACCAGCATGGCTCTAGCCCTGTCTGCTTTGTGGGGTCCCTTCCCACATCACACAGGAGAAGTCCAGGCGGTAGCCCTCACCTGAGGGACCAACCACTCAATTTGGGCGACACAACTTCTTTCCCTCTCAGAATCTCAGAATCTCTTAGCAACCCTGGTGGCAGCTGCAGATATCCTGCACCCCATCAACTCATGAGGTGCAGTCCAGACCTGGTCAGGACCAAGCTTGGGTCCTTCCTAAAGTGGGCGCTTCTTCCTACTAGCTTGCGGTGGCCACACACAAGCATGCTACTGCAGTTATTTGGGCTGTCAGTCTCATACGGGGCGCCCTGGATTCTCAAGGTAGTCAACCTTTGCCCAGAGTTCCAAAACTGTGAGGTAATGTTGTGGCCTCCACTATAAGAAGGAAGCAAGAGGCTCAGGGTGAGGCGCCCAGCAACCAACCCTTCTCCCCCACTTTGTATGCTTTGAAAGGCCAGCACAAGGCTAGGCAGTGTAGGGTCGCACACCAGCCTGTCCCCAAGCCCTGCTCCACCGGTTCCCCCAGAGTGTTACCATCTCGGGGTTCTGGCTCGGTGCCCCGGAACCGGCCAGCTGCGCGGGCGTCCACCACCTGGAAGCGTCGGGCATCCAGGTTCTCCAGGATGTCCTCGTGAGTCTTGATGAAGGAGGGATCTAGTTGTGCTCGGAACTCCGCGGGCTCTGGGTGACTCTTGCCAGAGCTGATTGGCAGGTTCTGACTCAGCCAGTGGCGGAAGCCGCCATCCAGCAGTGACACGGAGCGGTGGCCGAAGGCGCGGAACATCCACCAGACCCGCGGAGCAGAGTAGAGGCCCTGGTCGCTGCCATCGTAGATCACGACGTGCGTGGCGGCGCCCACGCCCAGGCTTCCCGCGTAGTCTGCGAAGTGCGCGGCGCTAGGCAGCATGTGATCGTAGGGCGATGTGTGGTCGCTGCAATGATCGATGTCAAAGAAGGTGGCGCCGGGGATGTGGCGCTCCTCGAACTCGAGTCGCGCATTGCGGCCAAGCTTGGGCAGGTACCAGGATGCGTCCAGTAACTTCAGCGACTGCGAGGTGCGCGGGGACTTCAGAGCCTCCGCCACCCACTGAGCAGACACGAGCGCTCGGAAAAGCTGCGGGGCGGCCATGGCCTCCGAGATGCTCGAATTGTGGGTCTGCAAGACAGGAGAGATAACAGAATCGAGAGACTGGCCTACTGTCAGGGGCATGTGTGCTAATCGGTGGAGGTGGAGCCTCAGCACAGGCAGAGCAGAGTCCAGGAATGCAGAAAGGACTGGGCTGAAGTCAGGATTAGGCTTTATCACTCAGGGACTACCCTGCCAAGCCTTTAGTAACACACAGCTCCAAATGACATTATGACCATGGGGCCCCAGGGGAAAGTGGTGTGTGCCCCTCACTTTCTATTCCTAGCCCAGCATGCAGGGTGGGTAGGGTAGGGCCAGGGGCAGGTCCAATTGGCCCTTAAGTAAAGCAAACAAGACCGAAGTTTCAGCCCTTCTCTAAGATATAGCCCAGCTTCACAGCCAATCAAATTCACTCATTCGTTGAGTGGTGCTAGGAGTCCAATAGAACAATAACCAGAACTCACCCTTAGCCCAGTGCCATTTCATCCTCAGATATTACAACACTTGGCACAGCAGCCTCTCCCCCAACTGTTGAAGGATCAGTGTTAAGAATTTCAATATTGTCACCTTTTCCTGAAAGCCACTGAGGCTCCTAGCTGTGCTTTGAGTCACCTAGTGTGGCAGCTGTACTTTCTATAATACCAGTACTCAGGAGACTGAGGTAGGAGGACTAGAGTTCAGGGCCAACCTAGTCTACATAGTAAGTTCCAGACCAACCTGGGCTACTCAGCAAGACTATCTCAAAAAAGCAGAACAAAAAAGTAAAAGACAAACAACAGAAATCAGTGCACTCACGGGGGCGGGGGAGGTAGGTTTGGATCACCAGCCTAGGCCCCATGCTGGGGGCATTGAGGACCCTTTACTTTGGTAGGCCCCAGAGCAGCTCAAACAAAATGCAAGTGAGGGATTTTGGAGTTTAGTGTGAGCTGTGAGCACCAGGGACAGCCTCCACCTCAGCCTCACTGGGAGGGAGAGGATGGAAGGACTTCCTGAAGGAAGCAGAGGCACATTTTGACTTAGGGATTGGCATAAGGAGGTAGGCATGGACTCCCGCTAAGGACTGGTCCCAGTGTTTGGGATGCAATTAGATATGCTAGTGGGGTGCAGGAGAGTGTGTGTGCAGAGGGCAAGGAGGCTAAGGGTGGTAGAACAAGCCCCCTGTGAACTACAGCCGCTCCTTTACCCCCATCATTCTTGGGAATTCTCCTCCCCAACTCTGGTTTGGAAGTCAGAGAGCCCTGCAAAGTAAGCACAAATGCCTACAGAGAGCCCTGCAAAGTAGGCACAGATGCCTACAGGCTGCTCGTGTGGGTGTTCCTGGGTCATGTGTCTTCTCCTGGAGCTTCAAGCCTGTGTGTGTGTGTGTGTGTGTGTGTGTGTGTGTGTGTGTGTGTGTGTGTGCTGTGTAGGGAAGAGGACATTCTCAGAGGTCAGATGGGTTCGCAGGCAACAGTCATTTTACTTCATTTCATTTTTGAGATGGGGTCTTCCTATGGCCTGGGACTCACCTTGGCTGGCTGGTCACCGAGTCCCAGGACTCGACCTGTCTCACCTTCCCCAGTGCTGGGATTTCAGGCATGCAACATGCCTTGTGCTGTTTATATAGACTCTGGGGCCTTGTACTTGCAAGGCAAGCACTTAATCGACCGGAGCTATCTTCCCAGCACTGCGCCTGCCCCCTCCAGGGTCTCACTCTGTATCCTAAACTATCCTGGAACTTGAAATCATCCCCCTCCTGCCTCGGTTTCCAGAGAAGGGAAATTGCAAGCATACACCACCATGCCAGACTCCAAAACCCACCTCTTGATGAGATTTAAAAATGAGCATAGAAACCTTTAATCCCAGCACTCAGGAGGCAGAGGTAGGCGGATCCTTGTGAGTTCAAGGCCAGCCTGGTCTACAAAGTGAGTTCCAGGACAGCCAAGGCTACACAGAGAAACCCTGTCTCAAAAACAAAAGAAAACAGAAAAATATAGAAGGGCCACCATATGCCTTATATACAGTTTCTTTGATCATTTAGGGCAGTGGAGTGGCAACCCATTATTTCTTCCTTTACTCTCTTAAGTGGTTCTTGAATCTACAGCTGCAGATTCTTAAACCTTCCAGGGATTGGGACTTTAGAGGTCTGAGGTCATATGACCCTGCCTCCCTGTTTGATTGACAATTCTCACAAAGGATCCCAAGTAGCAGAAAAGAGGGTCAGAGAGGCTAGGCTAATGGGTGTCCCTGAGGGGCAGAAATCAGAGGGACTAGGTTCCTTTGTGCTGGGTGGGCCAGCATTCCCAAGAAGGACTGCCCTTAGCCATCCTAGGGTTAGTGTGAACCTATATAACACACCATGAAGGGGACTCAGACAATCTAAAGTGGAGGGTCCGTTTTTTCCCATTTCTTACGTACAAGGAGACTTTCTGGGCCAGCTTTTAGTGGTCCGTTTCATCCATCCATACTCGCCTTACAATCCTCTCTAATTCTGGGATTAAAGGCATGCACCACCCAGTTTCTATGACAAACTAGTATGGCTACTGGGATTAAAGGTGTGTGTTATTGCGGCCTGGTCTGTAAGGCTGGCCAGTGTGGGTGTTTTACTCTCTGAACGTCAGGCAAGCTTTATTTATTAAAATAAAAATGAAATGTCACTACACTAGAGCATCTCCCCACCTGGACCCTCCTGGCACATTCTCTTCTCCACTGTCAAGCTCAAGGCTCAGAGGATGCTGGGAAAATGCTAAGCAGTTTTTCGATATTTGCAATACACACTGTGACAGTATTTCAGGGCAGGACCAGTGTTTAAAAAAGGGGGGGGCCCAAGAAAAAGCATTCCAGGGGAACAGAATAGCCTACTGAAGTGTCGTCCAGCCGTTTTGCAAGAGCCATGCTCTATTTCCAGATATTTTGCCAATTGGCATTTATATAAATTTATAACGAAGTGGTAAAATTAATAAAAAAGCATAAAGCTTCAAGGACAAGTAGGTAAACCAAGGTAGCTCCCACCACTGTGGGCTTCAAGTCTGAACTTAGTCACTACTACACCAGGCGACCTGGCACCTCCTGGCTCTACCTGTTTCTCCTGTTGGGAGAAGTTTCAGCCCTGTCCCGCAGGATCGTTAAGGCCGTGCCACCACAGGCGGGCCCGGTAAAAGTTTAATTTCATTCGACTGTGTTCTGCTACTTCCTCCTCTTAGGGGACACTGGATCTTCTCACCACAGCCCCTCTCAATGGTTTTGTTGGTTCTCTCGAACGTTCCTACTTTCTCAGGACGCCCCAGGTCATCCCATCCCAAACCCCAGCCAGCCACTGCTACCCACTGACTCTTACCCCACCCCAATTTACAGGCGGTCACAAGCAGCCGTGGATAGCCCCCCTTAAGGCAAATTAGGGGCGCCCTGGAAACTCTTCTATCAGAGACTGTGTCCCCTCCTCCACTCCCGCATGGTACCACGCTATACACCTCCGAAAAGCACCCTCCCTCATAGAAAAGCAAATAGGACGCGTAGGGCAGCAGATACCAGGGTTCCGAGCTCCCGGGTTTCCAACTCCGCCATGTCACCCCCTCCCCGCACCCTCAGAGGTCCCCCTCCTTCCGCCCCGCCACCAACCTGCGACCAGCCAAAGGGAGGAGACTTGGGCACGGCCCACTGCTTTGGCCACTCCGAGCCGCTGCTGGCTGCACCTTCCATTCCCCAGGCTGCGGGGGATGCACGCGCCATGCAGCCGGGTTGTGCACTGCCCCAGTGTCACCCCGAGCCTCCAATAGTCACTATGTCTGTGAAAAGTGTTACACCAGGAAGGTCAAGCAGAGTTCCCGTGCGAGGGCACAGAGGCTGCTCGAAGTCCCAACTGTCTGCACGACAAGTCCCCCCTGATGGGAGCGGCGTAATGGTTCGGGCCACTTGGGGACACTCCCGGCTCCGGGTTTGAACTAGCCAGCTTCTTCGGAGCGCAAGGGCGAGTTTCTGCGCCCCTTCCAGTGCGAGTGAATGCAGCGGGCCGCCCAGGATGGGGCCGCCGGTTGGGCCACTTATGGCTCAGGGGAGGGTCCTGGTGGAGAAAGCAGGGCAGGGTGCTTGGGACCTCTTCACCGGACTTGGGCATTTTAGAAGCCAGAGAACTCAGGCTGCTGTGAACAGAAACAGAATGGCTGACTCCCTGGAGAAGGGACTCGAAGCCCAAGGGCCATCTTCCCTACCTATTACCTGTGTTCTCCCCATTTTTGCAGACAGGGTCCTGAGCCAACCCTTCCTAGCCTCTGTTGCCGTAAGAGCTCTCAGAAGCTTTTGGCCACGCCCACCAGCTCTCCTTGGGACCGGCCTGGGAGGGCGCTGGGGCAGTGGGAGGGGCGGAGCAGGCTTTTCTTAGGGAATGTGCAACCCTATCCCACAATCACCCCAGTCTAGCTCTGGGTGTAGTTACCATTGCACTCTGGGAAAGTGTTGTGGGGACAATAGCTCCGCCTCCCGGGCTCCGCCCACAGCACTCAGTTCTCTCAAGCCTCTTTCCCAGTTCCCACCCGCGCCAGGTGACACAAAGAACTGTCACTATGGTTCATCAAGTGCTCTACCGGGCGCTGGTCTCCACCAAGTGGCTGGCTGAGTCCATTCGGTCTGGCAGCCTGGGGCCCGGCCTTCGTGTGCTGGACGCGTCGTGGTACTCTCCCGGGACCCGCCAGGCCCGCAAAGAGTACCAGGAACGCCACGTGCCTGGCGCGTCCTTCTTTGATATAGAGGAATGCCGGGACACGGCTTCGCCTTATGAG
Organism: Ondatra zibethicus; assembly: GCA_004026605.1. Taxonomy (NCBI): domain Eukaryota; kingdom Metazoa; phylum Chordata; class Mammalia; order Rodentia; family Cricetidae; genus Ondatra; species Ondatra zibethicus. The sequence continues at coordinate 42,069 of PVIU01013590.1, read as the reverse complement.
ATGATGCTGCCCAGTGAGGCCCACTTTGGGGACTACGTGGGAAGGCTGGGAATCAGCAACGACACACACGTGGTGGTGTACGATGGAGACGACCTGGGCAGCTTCTATGCACCCAGAGTATGGTGGATGTTCCGTGTGTTTGGCCACCGCACGGTATCAGTGCTCAATGGTGGTTTCCGGAACTGGCTGAAGGAGGGCCACCCGGTGACATCTGAGCCCTCACGGCCAGAGCCAGCTGTTTTCAAAGCCACACTGGACCGCTCCCTGCTCAAGACCTATGAGCAGGTCCTGGAGAACCTCCAGTCTAAAAGGTTCCAGCTGGTGGACTCTCGGGCCCAAGGACGGTACCTGGGTACAGAACCGGAGCCCGATATAGTAGGTAGGTGTCCCTATGGCCTTTGGGGAGGATTGTCAACAAGAGGATGGGGAATCAGAATAGCTGGGACCCTCAACCCCTCCATGTAGACTTGTCTTTCTATCTGCAAAATGGAAGGGGACAGCCAACCTTGAAGGCTTTTGCAGTTCTGATATGTGAGGGCCTAGTGTGCCCCATAGCCGTGTGCTAACAAGCTACCTGCATCAGTAGAGGTGACTGGTGGCCTGTCCATTCATGCACACTTCTAGGAACCAACTCTCCCACATGCACCACATGTACCAAAGGACATCCTACCCACAGCAAACATTTGCAGGACAGCACAGAAGTCTACAAATACATGCACACCCTCTAGATCTCAGAAACCCTTTCAAATACCAACAGGAACCGTCCCTGAACTCTTCTGGGACCCTGACTAATGTTTAGAAAGCAGCTTTGTTAATACCTCAACAAGCAGCTGCAGCCCATCTGTGGAGCTGTTACAGCAGCTCCTAGCGTGTGCCAGGGATATTGTTACGGTGAAATACCCCTAACTTGGGCTGGAAGACGAGCTGCCAGGATATTGCTACTTTGTCAGTTAAATGGCAGAGCCAGGATTTGAACCCAGTACTAATTTGTTTTAGACCAGGGCTCTAAACCCAGATATAAACCCATTCAGTTCCACCACCACTTTGTAGGGTTCTGGGGGGCTTCTTGTGCCAGGTATTTCCAGAGAGACGGCCCTTGGATCCCCCTTGTGTGTGTGTGGGGGGGGGGGGGCTGAAGGAATCTGCACAGCTCAGAAGTTCAAAAAAGCCTCAGAAAAGGAAATGCTGCTTTCTAGAGGCTTCTAAGCATAGGCAACGGCCAGGTCTTGCTTTTCCCGAGCACAGGACAGGTAGCCAGCAACCTTTTTTTCTTAGTCCTGTGGGGCATGACTTAACTCGGGGTAACATTTTGCCTAACTTGTTGCAAAACGTCTCTTCCTTTCTGCCAGCTGAAGTCTGCAACACTGTTTTTACACTCTTAATACTAAACCGTCATCCCACTGGACAGAGGGAGGCTGAGGCACACAGGCAGGAGCAGGTCAAGGCCACACATCCAGTTGTGGCCAGAGCTCCTCAGTCTTGCTCTCTCTAGGCCTTTGATATCCCCCCTGCTTTGCTCTGGGAAAAAGGTCGGGAGATAAAGATTCATGCTCATTCAATACTTTCCAGAGACCCCTGGACATGGAACGCCTGCAGCCCCTCCTGGTCTTGACTCACAGAGCTTTTTTTTTTTTTCTTGGAACTTATTCTGGGGGAAGGGGGAGGGAAGCTGGCCGTGGAGCTTTCCCAGCAGGCTGAAAAGCAAACTGAGAAATGAGTGCCACAGGACCCAAATGTAACGTGCCCACCATTTCCATTTGGAAAACCGAGGCTTGGAGAGGGGAGATGGCCTGCTTGAACTCTACAGTGCCTCTGTTCTCTGTCATTTCCTGTCTCTTCTGATTGCCCCGGAGTGCCAGGGAGCCTGGGCTCTCATTCCAACTCGGACGCTCTGATGTGGAGGGTACTCAGCCCAGCTTGACCTTGCATTTCCCAATCATAAACAAGCAGAGGTCCCCAGCCCTGCCACATGTACATGCCTTCTGTTCCACGTGGCAAGCCGGCGAAGGGGCTCTTTGGAGGGGGAGGCATTGAGCAAAGTCCAGGGTTATCTAGACAAGAAGAGGATGGGCCACTTGCCCCATTCTGTTAGAGGGTTTGCTGGACACAAGTGTACACTGCCAAGGTCATGGTCTGCTGCTTGGGATGGGTTCAGCGAGTTTCCTGTGGGTTCAGAAGTCCAGGTATAAAACATGGGGGGTGGGGAAGTCTTGACTCTGAGTGTTCCCAAAGGGAGTGAAACAAAACAAGTCTTCAGAGGCTTTATGGCTACTTCCTGTCCTCTGGGGCCAATCACCTTCCCCTTGGGCCTTCACAGGCTTCCCAGTGTCCTGAGTAAGGGTGCAGAATAAAATGATATTCAGGTGCAGCTGTGTGTAACCACCTGAGAGAAAAACAGTCTCCATTAAGGACCACTAACAAATGAGGACAGAAGTGACCTATGTTCCTCAGTCCCTGGGCTGGGCACCCAGAGTAAGTAGGAAGAATCATAGAGAAGAGAAGGACTTTAGAATTCAGGGATCTCTGGAGGCCTTGCCAGTAACAGGCTGTCTCGTTTTCCTCATCTATAAAATGGGAATGCCATCTTGGGGCCTGGTATGCTCACTTCTCCATTGCTCAGCCTGCCTACTTGTGAACCTGCTTGATTTCCTTTTTTCCCCATCTTCCTGGGAGTAGGTGTGGGTATGGGCGTGGATGAGGAGGGGGAGGTGTTGGTCCACACTAAGCGTTTTGATTTGCAGTCTCCTGGATGCAGTCACTTCTGTAGGCTTGCTGAGGGCCTGGCCCACTCCACTCAGAGTTACAGGTACCAAAGTGAGGCTAGCCTACGGTTGTTGTGGAGGGTGGGGTGAGCCTGAGCAAACACAAGGGAAGAAGCGAAGAAGCGGGGAGAGCGAAGAAGGGTCGAAACAGGTTTTCCTGGCCTCTAACAACCATGCCTATCTGTGGCCTATGGGAGCTTAATGTGCCTACTGACTTCAGTCTCCTCAGCCAAGGCTGGAACACAAATTCCTAGACTTCTAGGCCATTGAGGAACACAAGAAGTTATCACGGTAATTCCCCTGCCTCAGCCTTCTTTTCCAGGGGAGTTCAGAGTGACTAAAAAACATAGGCTTTGGAGTCCTACTTGACTTCATGTGCCTCTGCTGTGTGTCCCTGGGGAAGTTATTGCCTCTCTCTGAACCTTTGACTCCTATTAGAACTAGGAGGAAAGTCTCTTCAGTTTTGTGAGGAATGAGGGCTTTTGGGGTGCTGGTTGCCAGAAGCTGCCTGAACAGTGGCAGGCCCACTGTGGGGAGGGGAGGCCTCAAGCGTGCCACTGAACAGGGGTGGGAGATGACAGGCGGCTAGCTTCTCGCTGCAAGCAGTGTTCCAGAGTTCTCTGGCCCCGCCCATGGGTTCCCTGGACTGTGGCTTCTGTGCCTTTAAAGTCCCCAGGCAGAGGCTGGAGAGAGGGCTCAGTGAGTAAAGTCCTTACCTTGGGAGTATAAGAACCTGGGTTAGATCCCCTGAGCCCACCCTGGTGACTCTGCTTGACCTAGCACTGGGGAGGCAGAGACAGACAGATCTCTGGAGCTCACTTCATCTGGCTTTGCTAAAACAGTAAATTCTAGGGGGATGGGCCAATGGGGAACATTAGCCTGGGTGGTCCTCTCACCTCTATGCACATGTTCACAGGGATGCACTCCTTAAGCTGCCCCCCAAAAGCAAAAACAAACAAACAAAACAAAAAAAACAAAACAACAAAACACCAAATGGGTCCTAAGCCTTTCTGGCAGAGGTAGCCACTGCTACCTCCTCAGGTTGGAGCCAAGGCTTCCCAGCATCCCTGGCTTCATTCTTACGCAAACAAGGCCCCCTTTATAGACTCAAGAAAACAATAAAGCTGGCATGTCATGGACAAGAAGAAAACAGCCCTCAGAGGCCTGCGTGCAAATAATCTTGCTCCCCAATGACTGTGGGAAGCTACTGTAACCTGACCGTTGATGTCCATAGGCCAACTACTCCTCACTGACAGGGTTACACATAGCTGGTTTCAGGTCACAGCAGGAAGACATCTCTAGATGTCACTGCCCTTTGCGAGCAGTGTTCAGTCAGAGGACTGCTTGGGCTAGTGATTCTAGAATCTTCTTTGGGATGAGAGGATTCCCACATTGCTTCATTGACTAACATGTACACACTGTGCTCTGGAGTTCACTGGAGCCTTTTACATCCAGGAGGGAGACTAAGGCCCAGAGGGCAAGCCTTCCTATCTGTCTGATGCTGCTCAGTGCTGGGATGTGACTTCGTCATAGCAATCAAAGCCCTGTCCTCCGCTTCCCACCATGCTGTCTCTGTCCTGCCCCGTGGTCCAAGTTTAAAGGTGGTGGGGATTTGGGAAACCTGAAGAGATGGAGGCAGTTCTAGCATGGGCCTTACTCTCAGGGTTGTCTGTGGAGGGGTGCAGGGTGCACAGGAAAGAGAGAAATGGCCGGGCATGCAGGGACTGATAAGGCATGGGTCCTTTGGGTGCTAACAGCCAGTGGCCCATCTTTGTTGTTTGCAAGAGCGCCTTCCTCTTTTATTGGTTTGATGTTTTGTAAACAAGGTCTCACTCTATAGCCCAGACTGGTCTGTAACTCACTATATAGATCAGGCTAGCTTCAAACTATTGATCCTCCTGCCTCAGCCTCCAGCATGCAGTGATTGTAGATGTGTGTTACCGTGCATACCCACCACTCATGCTGGTTGTGTTCTAGAACAGACCCTGGCCTGCCCCACCTCTGTCCTGCTCTCTCTTAAGCTTCAGAGGTGTGTGGAGGGGATGGCACAACCCCTGTGCCTAGGTGAAGCACAGCACTGGGGGCCACAGCATGGGGGCAGGCATCATTAGGGTTCAATATTGGCCTTTTTGTTTGTTTTTCAAAACAGGGTTTCTCTGCATAACAGTCCTGGCTGTCCTGGAACTTACTCTGTAGACCAGGTTGGCCTCAAACGTACAGAGATCCACCTGCCTCTGTCTCTTGTCTCCCAAGTGCTGAGATTAATGGTTTGTACCACCACACCCAGCTCAATATTTGTCTTTGTTCATTTATCCTCACCCAGGGGCATTCACTCCCAAGAGAGAAACTGAGGTGCAGAGAAGTGACAGGTACTTACTTAATGTCACCAGAGTAGTAAGTGGTAGAGCTAGGATCTGAACACGTGTCTGGTCCCAGGTCCCTTCTCTTTTCACAACTATGTGCCTCACAGCAACACCAAGACTGGGCTGTGGCCCTTGGCCTGCCTGTTTTTCTTTGTGTCTTTAGCCGAGTCATTTTATGTCAGCACACCTCAGTGTTTTTACCTGTAAAATAGCTTTACAGGCGAATTTATTTAATGACTCACAAATCTAGTCAGCTTCTGTACTCCCGCAAACTGTTGCCCAGGAGGGCCAGACAGTTTCTCACCACCACGTCCTTGGCAGTCAGCAGAGTGTGTAGCTTCTGTGTGAATTCATCCCTCCTGCTCTACCTAGTAATCTCAGGAGACAGGTGTGTGCTACCAAGCCCATTTCACAGGTGAGAAAACCTGAGGTGTAGAGAGCAGAGGCAATTTGCATATGTTAGGGGAAAAGTTAGAAGGAGGGAGGGCCTGCGGTGCATGCAGATGTAGGGTCTGCAATGCATGCGGATGTAGGGCCTGTGATGCATGCGGATGTAGGGCCTACAATGCATGCGGATGTAGGGCCTGCGGTGCATGCAGATGTAGGGCCTACAATGCATGCAGATGTAGGGTCTGTGATGCATGCGGATGTAGGGCCTGCAGTGCATGTGGATGCCCTCTCACGCAGAAATGACTTGGGACAGCCATCAAGATAGGTCGTGGGGCAGGGCATGCAGTCCTGGCTCTTACAACTTGAGTGTTGAAAATAAGCAGAACAGGCAAGAAACTGAGTTGCCAAGAGAGCAAAGACATCACTTTTATTGGTGGTGGCCCCAGGTCCTCTACTTCCCATTCCCATGCCTCCCCTAACTCACTTCTTCTATTTCTACTCAAGGACTGGATTCAGGTCACATCCGTGGCTCAGTCAACATGCCCTTCATGAACTTCCTGACTAAAGACGGCTTTGAGAAGAGCCCAGAGGAGCTGCGTGCCATCTTCCAGGACAAAAAAGTGGACCTCTCTCAGCCCCTCATCGCTACGTGTCGCAAGGGGGTCACTGCCTGCCATATTGCCCTGGCTGCCTATCTTTGTGGCAAGCCTGACGTGGCTGTTTATGATGGTTCCTGGTCAGAGTGGTTCCGCAGGGCACCCCCGGAGACCCGTGTGTCCCAGGGGAAGAGTGGGAAGGCCTGAGTGTGCACAGCCTCCTTTTCTGCACACCAAATTCAGCTAGTCCCCTTCAGTGAGGCCAGTGTGACCTGCCCTGGGTTCACACCTCTTAGGCAATGGAGATTGACAGGGTCTTAGAATTGCTGTGAGTGCCTTCCTCCCCTCACAGTGGAATAAAGTGCCTTTTCTCAGAAGTGTGTCTGAGCCCTGGCCCTGGGTTCCACCCCCTCCGTCAACCTTCAGCCAAGATGGCCATGCAGAGGACACTGTTGCCGTACTTGGTCTTGGCCAAGGCAACTGGTTGCCCTCTCGTGTTGCGTGTCAGACTTTTCCTAAGAAGACATGACACACACACATCTATTCATTCCAAAAAGGGAACCTACGACATACCAAAGTAACAATTGCACCGATGTCCAATTTGGACAAGTTTTTATTTGGGTTACTCACAGGAGTGTGGGTGAGGGGTTACTTAGAAAGGGATAACAGAAGCAGCTGCATCACCAAAGCTCACCCCAACATGGATGACAACTCACAGGAGCTGCAGCCCTGGGGCTCTCGCTGCACAGCTTGCAGACAGCTCCACAGGCTGAGAAAGTCTGCAGCTCTGCTGCTGCCGGTGCCCTCCCCCAGCACTTCTGGCTCTTTGTTATATTGCTGGAGAGGAGACTCAGAGTCTTTTCAAGTTCTTGTTATTCCAAACATGTGTTTTCTATTTACCTCTGGAGAACCCCCCCGCCCCACAACGCCACTCCTGGAGGGAATGTTTCAATTCTGAGGAGATTGTCACATAACATTTGGGGATGTTCTGTCATAGAGGATGCTGGTACCTATCTGAGGGGATGTACAAAGGAGAATGAGGAAAACAGAGAGATGAAGCCAAGACTGGCCCAGTACCGAGCCCTCTGTAGGCCCTACTCCGTGGAGTGAGGACGGAGAGAAACTAGCCTTCCAGAGACGCTTGCCCACCTGCTCCGAATTGAGCAAAAGCGAAGTAGCCCTGGTCTTGACACCCTTGTTGGTCCCTAATAGACCCTCTGGGGATGGTGAGAGGGTGGGGGACAACTCCGTTCAAGGGCTCTGCAAGCCTGGGCAGTAGTAGCAGGAAACCATCATAGGTAGTTTCTGAAGACACAGAAAGACCATTGCTGACAAGTCTTGAGTTTTCTAAAATCTAACTTTGAGGTTGCTAAGTGAAATCCAGGTCCCATTGACTGGAGAGCTGGCTCTTTCCTGTCCAGCCCTACAGAGTGAAAGAGGGGTCCTGGAGAGCCAGGACCATGTTTGTTGGGGAGGAAGCCCACCCCAGTGCTAGGGCAAGAAGCGCCCAAAAGCTGCAGGGGAGGAGCTCTGAGGCTGCAGGTTAGGCCTCGTCTCTGTCACCTTTCCCCGTCCCATGCCAGTTCCCCATCTCAGAACTTGGATGGACCCAAGCATCCTCGGGGATGAAGGACAAGTAACCCTCTCCTGCTCCTCCCACCCCAACTGCTCTGTCGGTGCAATCTTAAAGCAGCTGTCCTGAGTGTTGGAACTAAGCAGGAGTCCTGCAACAGGCCCCGAAGGCACCTGGGAAGGGAGGCGGCTTTGAAGGGACAGCTGATATGAAGGGCTTGAGGCCACTGTGCTCAGCTGGGCTGTGGGTGGGGACCATGGGCAGAGTGGAAGGGAAGAGCTTTGCAGGGCAAGAGGACTACTTCAGTTTCTACTTCTGGAAGGTTTTGATCAGAGAGGTGACATCATCTGGCATAGGTTTACCAGGACCTGTGGCTATGGAGGTGAGAGAAACCTCTAAGGAGAGCTGACTCTCAGAGTCCAATGAGGCTTTCTGTGGTGTCTGCCTTCCTGTCCTATGGGCCCCTCTTCCTTGTGTGTGCGTGCGTGCATGTGTGCGTGCGTGCGTGCATGTGTGTGTGCGCGTGCGCGTGTGTGTGTGAGACTTGCTTATAGCTAACAAAGCAGGGCAAAGTGAAAGTGAATAGGAAGTTCCAGGGGCAAATAGTACAAGGCTGATGTTTATTTTCCTCACTGGCTGTGATAAAACGGTGTGTGGGGATTCACACAGTGAGGGGTTGAGAAAGCCAACAGGACCCTATGCCTCTCTATCTAGCAGAGCACAAAGCAGTGTCCCACCATCAGCCATGTGTACCTGCATCCCTGTGCCCAAGGGAATCTCAGGATGAGCCCCACTGGCTCTGGCCAGCCCTCCACTTGTAGCCTTTCTGAGATGCTGGATGGCTGTTCTTAGACCCCCTAGTCCTACAACCTGGGCTAGTAATGCGTACTAAATGGAGAGGTTTGTGGGTGGACTGGCTCTGTCTGGATCTGCAGGATCCCTAGAGAATGTGGCCCAAGCAGCTCCCCTGAGGTGGCATGTACCTGTTATCCGGCACACTGGAGGCTGAGGGGAAGACTGTCATTAATGGACCAGCCTGGGCCTCATAACGGAAAGAAAAACATCATCTAATAAGTAGTGGGCCCCTAGGATCCCAGATTTAGCTAGGTGTCCCTGTCTCCCAGGGAGATCACTTAGTAGGCCCACCTCCTCTGCACCTGCTGGCGGGAAGAGCTCCTCTCCACACCCATGGTTCTGCCTCCACATCGCTATGTAGAAATCTCTTTGAGTTCATCTGCAGCCAGCCCTGAAGTTAAAGGCAGAGAGGACCCTCATTGTCACACCCGTGTTTTAATTTTGTTCCCCGATTCCCCACATCCAGCTCAGGTGCCGAGAATTCCTCACTTTGAACCACATTTGGGATCCTGAACACCTTCACCGCTCTCACATTCCGTCTCTTCTAAATCAGTGAGCTCCTGTGCATACCGCAAGATCCAGCTCAAATGGCCCCTCTTCCTAGACAGACTTGGTCACATTGTCTACCATCCCCTTGCTCTTCGTACTTGGTCTGAGCCCTTTGGAACTGGCCTTGGTGGCTGCTCAGTGGACATTTCTGAGAGGATGTGTCAGGAAGTAACACATGAAAGTCTCTCTTATTCTCTCAGTCTTGGCCCCTCAACTGTGGTAGGGTGAGTTTATCAGCCTCTGAGGTAACAAAGGCCAGTGTACAGTGTCACCATGGTAACTCCAATGAACAGCTTGGAAGTCTGCTCCTTAGTAACCCTCTGGTCCTCTGGGGTATCAGTGTTACTCTGTCTGACTCTCCGGAGTGGTTCACCTGGGGAGGTGAGGCAGAGGGACCTGTGAGGTGGCTGGGGCTCCACCACCACCTGGAGTTTCATTCGCCTTCTCCCCACTCAGACCTGCTTGTGAGCGCCAAGTACCCCGGCTGCAGCTGCACACATCTTCTCCCCCTCGTTGGTCAGTGCCTCTCAGGACCTTCCTCTCCAGGTCAGTTATTGGTTGTGACCCCACCTTCTGTGTCAGCCAGCAAAGGCTGCTCTGACTGCTTGTACTTCTGGGGCAAGAGGTAGCTATGAGGGGGTTGTGATTGGGGCTGGGGGACCAGCTATGATCAGAAAGCTAATCCAAAAGCACAAACTTGAACTTCACTTGACTTCAAGATGGATCACAAGGCCTATTGCATGTTAGATGCTCCCTTTCCTGTTTAGTCTTGCCCATGATCCTACTTCCTCTCTGACCCCCCATCTTCTCCTTCACGACAGAGAGTAAATTCACCTAGACTCTGAGCGTCTCTGTAGGTCCTTCTGAAGACACACCAATCTTCTGGCTCTGGGAGTGTGTCTTACTCAACGTTCTGTTGCTGTGAAGAGACACCATGACCATGGGCAACTCTTTTAAAGAAACCATTGGGCTGGCTTAGTTCGGAGGCTTAGTCCATTGTCATCACGACGGGAAGCATGGCGGCGCACCAGCAGAAATGTGTTGGAGAGGAGCTGAGAGTTCTACATCCGGATCCACAGGCAGCAGGGAAAGAGGGAGAGAAACTGGGACTGGTTTGAGCTTCTGAAATCCCAAAACCCAGTCCAGTGACACACTTCCTCCACCAAGGCCACACCTCCTAATCTCTGTCAAGTAGAGCCACTCCTTGATGACCATTCTTAGTGGCCATTCCTACTCAAACCACCACATTCCACTCCCTGGTCCCCAAAGGCTTATGGTCATAGCATGATGCAAAAATGCATTCAGTCCAACTTCAGAAGTCCCCATAGTCTATCACAGTTTCAACACAGTTTAAAAGTTCAATGTCTCTTCGGAGACTCATGGCACTCTCTTAACTGTAACTCCTGTATAAATAAAAATAAAAAAACAAATCACATACTTCAAATATACAGTGGTACAGGATACACATTACCCTTCCAGAAGGAAGGAAAGGGAGCATAGGGAGGAAACGCTGGACCAAAGCAAGACCAAAAACCACCTGGGCAAACTCCAAACTTTGCATCTCTGTGTCTGATGTCAAAACGCTCTTCGGGTCTCCAACTGCCTTCAGCTCTGTGGATTGCACTGTTTCACTCCCTGTTGGCAGCTTTCCTTGGCAGGTATCCCACAGTTCTGGCATCTCCAACATCTTGGAGTCTCCAAGGCAATCCAGGATTCACTTTCACTACTTCAAGCAATGGCCTCTCTGGGCCTCCATGCAGGGACACCCCCGACACACGTCCTGCCTCAGTGGTTTTCCTTAGCCATAGAGGGAGAGTCTATAACCCCTTTCTTGTATCCTTGACTCTAAAGCCAGCACCATGTGACCAAAGCTGGAAAGCTGCTTGCTGGGGCTGGGTCAGGGCCAGCTTGTTCTATTACATCTACATCACCTTTCTGGTTTTGATGGTTTCCTTCACTGTCTAACCATGGCTGTCCTAGAACTCACTCTGTAGACCGGGCTGGCCTCAAACTCAGAGATCTGCCTGCCTTTACTTCCCAAGTGTTGGAATGAAAGGTGTGTGCCACCATGTCCATCCCTAATTTTTTTTTTTTTTTTGCAAGTTGGAAGCTTAGCTGGGTGGACTCTGACCCTGAGGTCACCACTCCCTTTGTTACATTTAGCATCAGGCTTTTCTTTCATCTGTTTATCTCTTCAAACACAAGACTTAGTTTTAGTCCACTTCCTGGTGCGCCTTTTCTCCTCAGTCTGTACATTTTGTATTTTACCTTGCTCAGCTTGCTCCTTTTCAACTGTAGATCTATATAAGATTGGCCACTAATAACCATGACCCACGGTCAAAACTAGGCTGTTTTGAAATCTTTGCCAGGACCATTAATCCAAAACTCTTAGATTTAGCCTCAGGCAGACTTTTCAGACAAGGGCAATAAGCAGCCACATTCTTTGCCAAAATATCACAAGAACAATCTCGAGGTCATTTACTAACACTCTTCCTCTAAGACCTCTTAAGCTGTCATAATCTGCATTGCTTTTACTCAGCACCACTGCCTGGCATGTTACTATAGTATGGCCCATTAAGCCTTACTTAAAGCATTCAACTGCTTTTCCAGTCCAAACTTCTAAAGTCCACATTCCATCAGCAAGCAGCAAGGTCAGGTCTGAAACAGCAACACCCCACTCCCTGGTACCTGCTTCTGACTTAATCACTGCTCTATGGCTTTGAAGAAACACCATGACCATGGCAACTCTTATAAAGGAAAGCATTTCACTGGGGACTGGCTACCAGTTCAGAGGTTTAGTCCATTGTCCTCATGACAAGAAGAATGGCAGCAGACAGGCAGGCGTGATGCTAGAGAGTGGCTGAGAGTTCTATATCTGGAGCTGCAGGCGGGGGGGGGGGAGAGAGAGAGAGAGAGAGAGAGAGAGATTGGGCCTGGCTTGGGTTTCTGAAACCCCAAAGCCCACCCCAGTGACACACTTTCTACAATAAGGCCACACCTCTTTCTTCCAACAAGGCCATGCCTCCTAATCTCTATCAAGTAGAGTCACTCCCTAATGACCAAACATTCAAATATACGAACCTATGTGGGGCATTTCTATTCAAACCACCCCAGAGTGCTAATATGAATTGCAGTAGTCAGCTCTTGCTGTGTAACAAATCACCCCAGCATTTAGCAGCTTACATAGCCTCACAGTGGATTGAGTATATAGACACAGTTGTGGTGGGTACTGTCTTGGTTCCTCTCCCAGGCTGCATGAGACTTTGGTCTCCAGGATCCTTTTCTAAGGCCTCTCACAGAGAAGAATGTGCTCTCCATGAGGTGTTGGGCAGAGGCTAGCTCACCTCTCTACACGATGCCTATAAAAATGCACATAGAATATGGTCACTGGCCTTCAACAGAGCCCAGAAAGCAAGACAGCCTGAGAGAGCATCTGAACAAAGGCAGACACCCATCCTGTCTGTCACAACATGAGGTGACATTTCTCATTCTCACCCCAGTCTGATGACTTGACCAAACCACGAGGTCCTGCCTGCCTCACAGGGCATGAACAACACTGGGAAGCAGAGTTGCCCTGGGGGCCTTCCAGCTGGTCCCCAGAGACATGTGCCCCTCTCACAGGGATCACACATGCACCCTCTTGAGATCTCTGTCAGCTCACCTGATGAGGGTAGATGACAGAGAACTAGAGAATGGGCGAATTCGGTTCAGGCATGGGTGGGGCTTTAGAGGGGCTCCTCACAGAGCGAACCACCAGTGATCTTCTTGAAGTCACCAGCTGCCAGGAAGTCCCAGGCACGGGGAATCCTGCAGGCATTTCTGTTCAGGAATGAGGATGGAGGAGACACACAATGTTTGGGTCCCCAGCAGTGCTGAGTCCCACAGACAAGCATTGGATGGCCCTTAAACGGGCTCCAAAGTAGGAAACAGCTCTTCACTCAACATCCTGTACTGTGAACTCACTTCCAGGCTGAGCGATGTCTTAAAATTGCGGTCTATGGTGTCTGCTCATTCCATACACTCTGCATCCTGTCCACGTCCAGCTGGCAGCGCTTTGCTGGCAGTTTGGTAACTCACGGTACAGCCTGTGAGTCATTCTGGACAGAGGTCGTGTCTTGTTTATCTGAGGAAGCTTCCTGAATAACCTCTATGGGGTGTTGCCTTCATCCTGTACAGTGGTTCTCAACCTTCCTAGTGCTGCGACCCTTTAATACAGTTGTGGGGACTCCCAGCCATAAAATTATTTTGTTGCTACTTCATAACTGTAATTTTGCTACTGTTATGAATCATAATGTAAATATCTGATATGCAGGATGGTCTTAGGCAACCTCTGTGAAAGGGTCATTTGACCCCCGAAGGGGTCGTGACCCGTAAGTTGAGAACCACTGTTAAAAGAGTTCTCTGCATGGCTGAAAAATGTTCTGGTCTCCTTATCTTCCCACAATGTTAGCAGGTTGTACACCCCACTGCTGGCCTTCTCCTGACTACTCCGAGCCTTTTCCTATGTGTAGGCACATGTGTGCATGTTCATGTGAGCATGTGCACACGTGTATGTGTGCACACATATCTATGTATCTATGTTTAGAGACCAGAGGTCAGCCTCAAGGAATCTTTCCTCAGGAGCCGCCCACCCCCCCTTTTTTTTCCTTCTTCTTCTTCTTTTTTTAATCTGGCTGGTATCTCACCAAGGAGTCTAGGCTGCCTGACCAGAGATCCTCAGGGCTCTTCCTATCTCCACCTCCCCAGCTCTGGGATTGCAGCCATGTGCCACCATGCCTGGTATTTTACACAGGTGCTGCCTTACTTGTGGCAAGCATGTTATCAACTGCATTGGATCCCTACTCCCCAGAACCATTTCTTCTCTTTTTTTTAGTTGTTTTTGTTGAGCTATATATTTTTCTCCGCTCCCCTCCCTTCCTTTCCCCTCCTCTTCTACCCTCTCCCATGGTCCCCATGCTCCCAATTTACTCAGGAGATCTTGTCTTTTTCTACTTCCTATGTAGATTAGATCCATGTATGTCTCTCTTAGGGTCCTCTTTGTTGTCTAGGTTCTCTGGGATTGTGAATTGTAGGCTGTTTTTTCTTTGCTTCATGTCTAAAAGTCACTTACGAGTGAGTACATAAGATATTTGTCTTTCTGGGTCTGGGTTACAACACTCAATATGATGTTTTCTAGATCCATCCATTTTCCCGCATATTTCAAGATGTCGTTATTTTTTTCTACTGTGTAGTACTCCATTGTGTAAGTGTACCACATTTTTCTTTCTTTTTTTTTTTTGGTAGAGGGGCATTTAGGTTGTTTCCAGGTTCCGGCTCTGACAAATAATGCTGCTATGAACATCGTTGAGCACATGTCCTTGTGGTACAATTGAACATCCATTGGGTATATACCCAAAAGTGATATTTCTGGGTCTTGAGGAAGGTTATTTCCTAATTTTCTGAGAAATCACCATACTGACATCCAAAGGGGTTGTACCAGCTTGCATTCCCACTAGCAATGCAGAAGTGTTCCATTTATCCCACAACCTCTCCAGCATAAGTTGTCACCACTGTTTTTGATTTTGGCCATTCTCACATGTGTAAGATGGAATCACAGAATTGTTTTGATTTGCATTTCCCTGATGGCTAAGGATATTGAGCATTTTCTTAAGTGTCTTTCAGCCATTTTAGATTCCTCTGTTGAGAGTTCTCTGTTTAAGTCTGTATCCCATTTTTTTTTAATTGGGGTTTTTTTTTTGATGACCAATTTCTTGAGTTCTTTGTATAATTTGGAGATCAGCCCCCTGTACGATGTGGGGGTTAGTGAAGATCTTTTCCCATTCTGGAGGCTGCTGTTTTGTCTCCTTAACCATGTCCTTTGCTTTATAGAAGCTTCTCAGTTTCAGGAGGTCCCATTTATTAATTGTTCCTCTCAGTGTCTGTGTTACTGGGGTTCTATTTAGGAAGTGATCTCCTGTGCCAATGCGCAGAACCATTTCTTAGTTGTACATCTTTTGGCATGTGGAAAGAATATTTTTCTTTAAAAGAAATGTTATTGTATTTTATTTATTATGTACCCCCACACAGTTACACATGTCGTGTGTGTACACTAAGGTGCACATGTAGAAGTCAGAGGACAACTCATGGGAGTCAGTTCACTTCTCCCACCATGTGGGTTCCAGGGATTATACTTAGGCCATCATGTTTGTTGGCAAGCATCTTTACCTGTTGAGCCATCTTGCTTGCCCAAGTATGAGAACTTTCAAAGCCTGGAAGTCGGGCTCCCTTGTGTTTAATGGTCGTTCCCTACATAGAGCAGGAAGGACAAAGCTGTTCCAAGTCCAGGTGTGGATGGTTTGTCTGTCATATCCCTCCCCCAGTTTGCTGCTTTGCCACCTTCCTTCCATGTCACCCCAAGCAACAGTGCCCAGGTTTCTGCTATTGTATATCAAGGGACTTATTCCTCTAAATCCTGCTGATGGTACCTCCCTGTCCAGTGTGCCCTTGATTCCTGCTCATCTGGGACTTAAGGCAATGGAGGATTTTCCTACCACATATCCCAACCTCCTCCAGGCAGCAGAGGGGTACTCATTGCTTGGTTCAGAACATTTCCCCCAATAATCTCATTTGTTTGCCCTGGCAACACCCCAATTTGGTATCAAAATGTATGTTGGTGAGATATTGTCACCATCACATAAAGATAGCACAGTGGCTTCAAATTTTCAAAAGTCCCAGGGGTTTTTATCTGTGTGTTTGTTACTTAAGTTTTCAGAGGTACCAAGTTATGGTTCCACAGTTTCCATGGCTACAAAGACTCAAATTAAGAAGGTCCCATGTGGAAAAATTCATGTCCAATATATGTGTTGAGGAGAAAGAATGTGGGCTTATTGAGTGACCTGCAAGAAGTCAGACATGGAATGCATTGAGAAGCATCTTTCAGGGAAGAGGTTGGTGTTGGCATGAGATCTAGTTCCTGCCTGCATTCAGGAAGCTTTGCCCAGGAGCCCAAGTCATGCACCAGAAACAGGGGCTTCTCCTTAGGGATGGCATCCCCTTGTCTGAGGAAAGGGTATTCCAGTCAGCCAGTTTTCTGGCTACTTCTTGGAATTAGTTCAGGACACTAATTTAGAGCATAGGTCTGAAAAGGGAGAGGATACAGCATGGGCAGCCAGGGCCAGCGATGGCGATGGCCGACTGCGCAGTGGGTCAGGTGGAAGAGGGTCCACTTTCGAGTTGAGGTCTTCCAGGGACAAGGCTCACTTGGTTCTTTGAGGACGCTGGGAGCTCTGGCCTGTGCTTCTCAGGAACTGCTGGCCAGAGACTGCTGCAGTCTCCTCCCCATGGCTTCTGTATGGGTTGGGTTCCTGCATGGCCAGTCAGAGCAAGTCAACTGAAGGAAGTCAGGGAGAGTAAGGCAAATGTCATGGATCCAAGCCAAGATTCGTCACATCATTTTGATCAAGAAACAAGTCACTAGGTCCAGTCCATACTCAAGGATTGGCCAGCCTGTGAATCTAGGGGTAGTCATATCAGAAAAGGCACAATTATCAAATGTTAATTTTTATTTTGTGGTGCAGAGGGTTGACCTAGGGCCTCATGCATTCTAAGCCTTGGCCCCACATAATTTAGTCAAACTTATTAGGGAGTTTTGACTAACAATTTTCAAGGGAATAAAATTGATCTGGTTTCTACCTGATTTGAGGTTACCAGCAAAAGCAAATCAGCTTGCTGGGCAACAGTTTTACACACACACACACACACACACACACACACACACACACACACACACACACACACAGAGTCTCTCTGATTCAGCTCTCGGAGATCCCTTTGATGGTTAATTTTAGAATCACCTGGAAGAGAATCTTACTGAGAGGTTCTTTAGCTCAGGTTGGCCTATGGGCTTATCTGTAGGAGATTGTTTTGATGACAGTCACTGATGTGGGAGGACACAACCCACTGTGGGCGCCACCATTCCCCAGGCTTGGGTCCTGGGCTATATAACAGTGGAGAAAGTGAGCAGCCAAGTAGCAAGCTCACAAGCATTCCATTCTCTCTGCTCTTGACTGTGGGTGGGATGTGAGCAGCTGCTTTAAGGTCCTGCCACCGCAACTCTTTCCTGCTAGGATGGACTGTACCTGACATTGTGGGCTAAAAGAAACCCTCTTTCCCCTAATTGCTTTTGTCAGGGTGTCTTAGCATAGCGACAGGAAGGAAGCCAGCACACTCTTCCAGGTTCCACTTGCTGCTTCTATTTTGTCCTTCCCTGAGTGTAAAGAAGCTATCAGGCCAGGCTTCATTGTCCTGATATTACTACATTCATAGAAACGTGTGGGGGACAACTCCACATGTATTCAAAATAAGGGACTATAAACAAGAAAAAGATTTCAGGGCTGATGGTCGTAGGTCCTGGGTCCCTTTCCAGGACTTTCCTAGCGGACTTCCCTCTCCTTCAGTGAACAGCCAATGGGTAAAATGAACTTGGGGTGGGGCTCAACCAGGCATTCATGAGTCCCTGGGTTTCATGCTCCCCTCACCCCAAGGTGCCTGTTTTAAGCTATCTTATGCAGAGGCTATATGGAAGGAACTGAGGCATCAATTCGGGAGCACAGATTCTTCACCCAATCATCTGTGAAGAACCATGTGACAGTTTGAAACAAATGGCAGATGGGGGACTGAGGCAGTGGCCCCACAGCCAGGCCTCCTGGAGATGGTGGAAGAGAGGAGGAAGATGTGGGAGGAGATCAGGAAAGAGTAAGAGAATCCCAGTGACATGGTTATGACGGAGGCCCAGGTGGTGGCCCTGGCTAGCCTGAGCATCTGGTGACTGGCAGGTGGTTCTGGGGCCTGGGCTGAGCTGGATGCTGAAACAGCAAGGACAGCTGCTGCATGGGGAGCCTGGCCAGGGCTGGCTGGACCTCTGGGGCCTCTCTGATCAGTTCTCAGCTTTCATCCTTTATGGAAAATGTCACCTGAAACCACTCAGTGTGTGCTGCTTTGTCTACAGGGCCAAGCTCAGAAATTGCAGGTCCCAGAGCCAGAATCCATGGAGCTGGGCCACCAGCCAGGTAGGATACTACCTGCAAAGACAGGTTTCTTGGGGTAGGGGAGTGGAGGACTCCCTTCCTCGTCTTCCTCAGTCTTGCTGAGGTCTCCAGATGGAATGGCCTAACTGACTCAGGATACTCTAAGACCAGAAGAAAGCTAGAGGGAAGAGCTTCTGAGCCTCCAGCAGCCAGGCCTGGAAACTGACATCATGTGATCCGGGTCTCCAGTCTCTTGGGGTTAAGATGGGGTTGCTGAAGAGCTTGGCAGCCACTCTTTTGAATCCAAAGTATAGAACTGTTGAGACTATTGGTCAGGGTTGTGGGGGATGTCAGGCCTGATTGAGCCCAGCATAGGATAATGTTATGGGCTGGGATTGGTGGCAGAGAGGATGTGCATCTATGCTCTGGGTACTGGGGACAAAGATGCCAGCCTGGAGGGGGAAAGGAGTCTTATGCAGGTGGTGCAGAGCCAGGTGCACTCTGGGAAGGCTCCCCCAGGGTAGCTGGAGATGGCAAGTACATGGGGGAGAACACTGGGAACTTCAGTTGCCTCAAGCTTCCCAGTGACCCCAGTCACTCCGGTAGATTTTTAAATCCTTGGGTTCTGGGCCTTTCCTGGGGGCAATCTGACTCCAGAGTCTGGATTTTCAGTGAGTGTGATGGGTATTTTGATAAGAAGGCCAGAGTTAGAAAATTCTGCCCATGGTCCTGGCAGTAAACAAAGCAGGGCTTACTTACTCCGTCCACCTGATAATGATCAGAGGTGCAATGAGGTTTTAGAAAGGTCAGATGCAGACGTCTATCAATCATCCATCCATCCATCCATCCATCCATCCATCCATCCATTCCATCTGACTTAGGATTTCTTATTGATGTGAAGAGACACCATGATCGTGGCAACTTTTTTAAAAAAAATTTATTTTATGTGCATTGGTGTGTGAGGATTTCAGATCCCCTGGAACTGGAGTTATAGACAGTTGCAAGGTAAATGTGGGAGTACTGGGAATTGAACCTAGATCAACTCTTAACTGCTGCACTGTCTCTCCAGCCCCTAAAGATTGATTGATTGATTGAATGCTCTGTCTGCATGTACACCTTTATGCTGGAAAAGGACATCAAATCCCTCTATAGATGGTTGTGAGCCACCATGTGGTTGCTGGGAATTGAACTCAACATGTCTGGAAGAGTACCCAGTGTTCTTAACTGCTGAGCAATTTCTCCAGCCCCACGGCAACTCTTATAAAACATTTAATTAGTATAGTGTACGGTTTCAGAGGTTTACTCAGTTACCATCATGGCAAGACATGGCAGCAAGCAGGCAGACATGGTGCTGGAAAAGGACCTGAGAGTTCTACATATTAATCCTTAGGCAACAGGGAGTGAGCTATGTCACTGGGTGTAGCTTGAGCATAGGATACCTTAAAGTCAACCTCCACAGAAACACACTTCCTCCAATAAGGCCATACTGACTTCAACAAAACCACTCCTCCTAATAGTGACACTCCCTATGAGTTTATAGGGGGCCAATTACACTCAAACTACCACACTATCCCATCCACCCCATCCATCCACTCATTTCATCCCATCCCATCCATCCATCCCATCCATCCATTCATTCCATCCATCCATCCATCCATCCCATCCCATCCCATCCATCCATCCATCCATCCCATC
Source organism: Ondatra zibethicus (assembly GCA_004026605.1). Classification (NCBI taxonomy): domain Eukaryota; kingdom Metazoa; phylum Chordata; class Mammalia; order Rodentia; family Cricetidae; genus Ondatra; species Ondatra zibethicus. The sequence goes on along the minus strand of PVIU01013590.1, from coordinate 22,281 downwards.
CATCCATTCATTCCATCCCATCCATCCATCCATCCCATCCATCCATTCATTCCATCCATCCATCCATCCATCCATCCCATCCCATCCCATCCATTCATTCATCCAATCATCCCATCCATTCAACCCTCCAACCCATCCATCCATCCCATCCATCCATCCATTCATTCCATCCATCCCATCCATCCATCCCATCCATCCATCCCATCCCATCCATCCATCCATCCCATCCCATCCATGCATCCCATCCATCCATTCATTCCATCCCATCCATCCATCCATCCATCCATCCATCCATCCATCCATCCATCCATCCATCCATTCCATCCCATCCATCCATCCATCCCATCCCATCCCATCCATTCATTCATCCAATCATCCCATCCATTCAACCCTCCAACCCATCCATCCATCCCATCCATCCAAATACTCTGCTCTTAGAGCTTAGAAACTGGCTGGCTCTTTTTCCACTTGCCTTTCCAGAGCCTGGTTCACTGCCAGACAAATAGTAGGAAGGCACACAGTGGACAAATGGACTTCTGCTGAGGCCTGAAGTGCTACTAATCTTGAAGGGTGGCAGAAGACTAGCTAGGTTGTTATTGTTACTTCATAATGGCTCAGCAGATGAGGCAACCAGGAAGGCAGGCTGAAGACATAGCATCCCTGAACCTTGGGTCGGGAAGGGGTGTGGGTGGAGTTCACCCCTGCACTGGCTTTGTCTTCCTAGGGGCAGGTGAAGCTTCAGCCGACCAGACAGGTGCTATGTCTCTGTGTATCACGCTCGCTCTGTGTGTTCCAAACGACTCCTACTCTGGCAGCCTTGGTTGTCCCCCAGGCCCCACTGCCTGGCTGCCTGCTGCTTTGGGCAGAACCCAGAAGGGGGTTGGGAGGGCCATCTGGCTCCAGGAGACAGTTTCTTCCTTTGCCTTTTGTGGATAATAAAGGGGTGGGGACAAAGAGTGGAGCAAGAAAGGCAGGAGGAAGCAGGGAGGAAAGGGGTGGAATGCCCAGTTTTCTCTGTGCCCTCTCCCTGGAGGAGAAGAGGAGTTCGCAACAGGGCAAGAAAGTCACAGCAGTGAAGTTTGATGTTTGCACCAGCCTGCCCTAAAAGTCTGACTGGTGACCACCAAACAGTAGGGTAGCAGCCAGGGTGTGTGAAGTAGGAAGGACCGTGCCCTCCCTCCCTGTGGAGTGGACTGGGTCCCTGCGGTGCAGAGAGGCTTTTTAAACAGTCGGTTAGAGTGCAGTGTGAAGTCGGATTTCATTTATACACAAAAGCAAAACAAGCTGTCTGTTGTAGACTTGGAAGACTCTTTAGGAATACTTACAGGGAAGCTACCCAAACATTTCCAGCTGGCTCCTGGGGCTGAGGATGGGGGCAGGCTGGGAGGGGCATGAGGACTTGCATACAGCGGGTGTACCAGCAGACACGCCGCCATATCACTTAGAGAAAACACTCCTGGTTAGCCCCATTTAGAGCCATCAGTTGTTAAACGGTTTGCAGTTGGAATGAGAGGAGATGGGGCCTGGACGAGGTGCTGGTGTTTCTTGTGGTCTGACACTACAGCCAGTTACTTTGTCTTCTCCCTTACTAAAGGGCTCTAATGTTCTGGGCACCTTGGGGTACTGCGCAAGGCCTGAGACTGGCCCACTACATGAACTTCACCTGTGAGATCCTCTCCCCTTATCTAGGAGGAGAAAGGCATCGTGGAACTCACAGTGAGGTAGAAAGGAAAAGCCCAGGGCTATGAGGCTGGACTGTGGACAGTGTCAGGTGTTGAGCAGAGAACTGGCTCAACCAGCTTGGAAGTGTTTGCGGGTGCATGTGCATGCATGCGTGTGTGAGAGTGTGCGTGTGTGCGCACGCGCATGTGTGCGCACACACTCACAGACGTACACTCTCTTGAAGAAAGGGTTTGATTTGACTTTCAAGAAAGGGGAGTGGTGGGTGGTAGAGAGATGGCCCAGCAGTTAAGAGCCATAGCTGCTCATCCAGAAGACCCAGGTTCGATTCCTAGTACCCACATGGTGGCTCACAACTGTTTGTGACTCCAGTACCTGAGAACCCAACACTTTCTTCAGGCCTCTGCGGGCACTGCATGCATGTGGTGCATAAACATACATGTACATGCAGGCAGAACACCTGCATGAATAAAAATAAAAGTTAAAAGCTTTAAAAAAAGGGGGGGGACTGCCTTAACATGGAGTGGACCAGTCTGGGTGAGGCTGGATGGGGTGTCTCGGGGTGTGCAGGGAGGGCAGCAGCAGGCCCTTGTCTGAGCCAGGGGTAACAGGAGTGGAGGTCCACGGGATGAGGCTAGCAGTCTTTCTGGCATCAGGAGTTTTGAAGTGATACAAGTGGGAATGAGAGAGGGAGCCATTAGTGTCCCTGAGATCCTGGGAGGTGGCTAGGATGGAAGGCAGAGGAGGTGGGGGTTGGGAGCAAAGACCAAGACTCGGACTCCATTCTGGCACTTCGCAGTCCTGAAATTTGGCCAAGCCAAGAGTCACCTCTGCCACCCCCATGCTTACTGGATTTATATAATGGTTTTTTAGGGTTCACAGTGGGAAAGGAAACTTACCAAAGTGAGCCAGGGGATACCAAGGCCCAGAGAGGCCGGATCTCTTGTTTAAAGGCCATGCTGTTAGGCCTAATTAAGGCTGGACAGCCCCTACAGTCATAGCTCTATGGGGATAACCCTGTCGCGTGGAGGTCTGCTCACTGACCTTTCTCTGTCTCCCTCCTCTCCCTTTTCTCACCTTACCTTGGGATCCTTTGCTTTCTCTGCTCCATGCCCTTGTTTGTCTCTGGCTCTCTGGCTTTTGTCTGCTTTCCTTCCCGCTGACCCCTCCATCACCTTTCCTGCTTCTGCTTCTCACACCTGTGGCTTCCTGTCTCTCCCGCCCCCTTCCCACCCGCTCAGGTACAACCACTTTGACAAGGACCCACCCAAACAACAAGGAGGGTCAGCAGGACACGGACTCCTGGAGAGCTGCCCATAGCAACTTGGACGGCTCCACATTCAAGTACCAGCCAGGGCTCTCCCAGAGCCCTCGAGGCAGTCCCCTGGGCCAGGGCCACCTGGAGGTCCCATCTCCACCACCAACTCCTGCCAGCAGGACTTCTCTGGCCATGGGCTCACAGCCCGAGGACCTGAAGAAGGGGACATCTAGATCCAACTCGAGAGAATCCAGGGAAACCCCAGAGCGGACAGTGCCCCTGAGCCAGAAGGACAGCGTCATTCCCGAAAACATCCGCCACAAATTTGGGAGCAAGGTGGTGGACCATCTGATCTCTGAAGAACAGGTGACAGAGCAGGGACGTGGGAGACTGACGAGGGAAGAGGGTGCTGTGGAGACTTAGTGATCTCTGGAACCAGTCCCTGTACTGTTAGAAAGTGGCATTTACTGAGAACTGCTACGCATTAGGCACCATGTGCTGTCTCAAGCCTTTGTGCGTCATGACTATGAGGCAAGAGGTATTACCTCCATTTCACACGAAGTCCAAGGCAAGAGGAGCTAAGCAAATCAGCCACATCTACCCAGTCATGTGGGATGAGGCTCTAAAGCTGGTTCTAGAACCCTGACTGCTACCGACTTTGCAATTACAAGTCTGTTGTTTGCACTAGACATTTTCAACCTGAACACATCTCCTAAGGGGGCCAACGTGTGTGTTTAGACTACATTTACTGGGTATCAGAGACCTAGGTTTGGACCATTGTTCTATTTCTGTGGCTCTATTTCTATGACTCTATTTCCTCGGTGACTCTATTTCCACAGGCCAGGTGACTCTCGTTAAATTGCTTTCTGTCTCTGGCCTTCAGGTACTAGATCTGCAAAATGAAGCACCCAAACCGTTCAGGCTGATGAATCCATGGCAGGCATACCACAAGTCTAGCCCTATTTATGGCAGACATGACTAATCAATCCTGGCACTCTTTCTCACCTGCTTATCAATTGGAAATTGAGACTAGATTTACCTGCCATTTTTAAGTCAAAGGATAAGCTCCCCTCCTTCGTTCGTATTCTGAGTCATATTTTAAGGCCACCATTTCAACAACTGCAGTCTGTGGTCAGGAGGGCAGAGGTTATTGCTTCCTTTTAAACAGAGGGTAGCTGGGACCAGGAGAGGCATTGTGTGTGATCCGCTCAGAGCCACAAAGCCAATAGATCCGTGCAATAAAAGACACAAGGTCAGGGCCCTCCCAGGTTTGCCCTCATTTATCATTTCAAGGTACAACAACTCCACCCATCAGATACTTTGGGGGTGGGTCATGGCCTTAAATGTCCCTCCCTACTTGGAGGGACTTGTTTCATTGGAGATGGGTGTGTTCACTCTTGGCCTTGGGAAGATGCCATTTCTGTTTAGCCACCATATTTGCCTGTGCATAGCAGCTTCCAGGGCACAGGTCCCTGGTGCCACAGAAGTGGCAAATGTCCGAGTCCTTTCAGACTCTCAGGTTTGCCTTCCACCCATGTTTTACAAGCAGAGAAACTGAGGCCCAGAGAGGTTCCAAGACCTGCCAAAGTCAACAGCTGCTCTTTGTCAGAATGGGCTCATGTTCAGGTTTCCTGACCCATCAGCCCAGACTTGTCCCTTTGGGCCTCAGTTTCTTTCTTGATATGAAGAAGAAGTTGGTCTCAGTGTAAACTAAGAAGTTTGGCTTGTGGGATGCCTTGATTGTAAGCAGCAAGCTGGGGCTCTTGGGTTCTCTGGCTGTGTAAATTGGGGGGGAGTCTGGCCTCTCAAAGTCCTGTTTCCTCATTTCTAAAACGGCAGGGACAGGCTCACCCTATGAAGACCCTCTTCCTGATGGTGTACACAGTAAGAGTTCAATATGTGTAGAATCATTGCCCTGATGGTGTACTCAGTAAGAGCTCAATATGCATAGAATCACTTAAGACTATCTGATGCCTGGTGGTGGTGGCGCATGCCTTTAATCCCAACACTTGGGAGACAGAGGTAGGCAGATCTCTGAGTTCGAGGCCAGCCTGGTTTACAAGAGCTAGTTCCAGGACAGGCTCCAAAGCTATGGAGAAACCTTGTCTCAAAAAAAAAAAAAAAAAAAAAAAAAAAAAGACTACTCACTGGGAGGAGGAAATGGATGGGGAGGTACAGAGTTTGCCCTGGGGTATTAAGCCTGCAGTGGGGAAGGCAGGGTAGAAGGGAGCAGACATGCCCTTACCTTCCCATCACTTCTCTTTTCTTTGCCTCCTCCTTCAGGCTCGAAGGGCTATTGGTGAAATCTTTGAGGGCCAGAAGAGGTCAAGCTCATGGCCCAGCAGGACCCAGAGCCCTGCACAAATCTCCTCCATTTACGCAGACTACTATGACCTGGGCTACCACATGCGGTCCAACTTGTTTCAAGGTCAGATTAAAAAGGCAAGGGTGGGACCGTGAGAATGTGTGGTCCAGAGAACATTGGGCACAGAAGGCCTTTGGGGTGTCCACCCTACCTGGACCTTAAGGCCCAAATGCATAGCCTCACAGACACTCACTTCACAAGCACCCAAGGTACCCTTTGTGCTGGCATGTCCTACAGGAATGCCAGGACCAGTTAGACCCTGGCCGGTGTGTCTTCACTGTGCCGGTGACGTAGCCCACTTGGCAGTGAGGCCCCCACACTGGACACCTTTGGTTCCCTAGCCTACAAGGGGGAGGCCCAGGCACCCCTGACCTGACACCTTTGGTGACAGTGACAATATCAGCTTTCTTGGGTTCAAGGTCAATTGGCTACTCCCTAGCTGGGGATGACTTGGAGTGAGGAGGCCTGTCTGAGCTTTTAGTCCCCTCCCTATGCAACCAGGTTGATAAAGACGGTGTGGCCCTTATTGCCATGGGCAGGATTCCAGTAAAGGGGTTGGGGTGACAAGCCATTCATTTATCTTCCCCGGAACCTAGTGGTGGCATCACCTGGAGGAAAGGACAGGTGAATTGGAGGGGTGCCATTTCTAGAAGGATAATTTGGCCTGTCTAATCCTGTTTGGCTCTGGGGCGCCATGAACTTCATGTCATGGCTGGGCTTGCAGCCAAGTGCTTGGGATCTGTCGTGGTGAAGAGAAGCAGGGACTCACAAGGACAGCTCCTAGGGCTAACAGGGTTCCCCAGGCTTTCCTCGGTTGCTGAGATGGGGTACACAGTGAGCATGCAGGGGGCTTCTCACTACACCCTTTCCGCTCAGCTTCCCTGTCAAGGGTCCACTTTCATAGGTTCCCCTCTCTCCCGCTGTCTCCAGTGCTCCTAGGGTCTGGCAGGCCTCTTTCCTCTGGCTTGGGTCCCTGTAACCCGAGGAACCAGACACACATTGGAAGCCTCTCTGGGTTTTTCTTTGAGCTTGAGGAAGAGGTGGTGCCGGGGGAGGAAGGCCAGATCAGATCAAATTGCCCTCTCTTTTGGAGCCTGGAGTTCTGCCTTTTCTCATTGACCTTGGTCACCAAAAAGTTCTTACCTACAGCGTTATAAAATGTGAATATGAGGATGAAAGAATACTGTTCTTGAGAGCCTGTGTCCCCTCACCCAGCCTAGGCAGAGGAGGTGTGCCAAGGGTGAGCAGGAACCAGCTTCTGCCAGCTTGCAAAGCTAGGCTCACAAGGGGCCATTGTTGGGTTTTCCTGAAGTGACTGGCATATAAATGGTATCTTACAACGAGGTGGGAGTAGCCTGTACCGGGAGACTGGCACCAGAATCAGAGCTTTGACCCGCAGCACTCTAAGCATGTGACCGCCAGTGTCCATGTCAAGGACCCACCACGGGGATTCACCTTGGCGTTTGTGGATGGGAGGGGTGAGGTGTGGCTGTATTGGGGCAGGGTAGAGAAGCCAGACAGGAAGCATGGATATTAGTCTTTTCCAAGGTAGAGCAGGAGACTAAGCTAGTACAGGAGGCAGAGGAATGGGTTTGCTTGACTTGAATGGAGGATTGCTCCAACGCCGTGTGGAGGAGGACACGGGGAGCTGTGGGACCAGGTAGGGCAGACACAGGGACAGCAGTGAGGAAGGACTGTAAACATCCAGGAGGGGGACCTACGATGGTGACCTGGTATACTTATTAGCCTTTTGTTATTGTAACAAGAATGCCCAAGACAATCAACTTATTAAAAAGTTAACTAGGTGTGGTGGTACTTGTCCATAATCCCAGCACTCAGGAGGCAGAGGCAGTGGGATTATTGTGAGTTTGAGGACAGCCTAGACTACCTAGTGAGTTCCAGGTTAGCGTTGGTGACAAGAATAAAACCCTTAAACCAAAAACAGAGGAGATCTGTCTCACGGCTCATGCCTTCGGAGGTCACCTAGGCTGCCATCAGTTGGCTTCTTGTCCTTTTGGGGCTGTGGTGAGGCACAACAGCATGGCAGGGAGGGTGTGATGGAGCAAAGCTCTTCACCTCATGACTGAAAAGTGAAAACAAAGGGGGAAAAAGGCAGGTCCCATTATCCCACTGGGGATCCTCCTCCCCGCCCAGTGACCTGAAGTCTCCCAGTAGACCCTACCTTAGTTTCTGCCATTGGTGCCAAACTGGACATTAAGTGTTTGACATCGGCCTTTGGAAGACATTTCAGGTCCAGTTGCTGGGCTGGTGCACTGCACATCTGGATGGCACTATGTGCCATGTGGCAGCTCAGGAGGGCTCAGGTCACACAGCCCCAGGCACAGAAGCCTGGGCATTTGTGTACAGGTAGAGCAGTAGATGAGGCAGAGCTAAGGAATGGACTCGGGCGTGAGAGCAGGATTAGGGCTGATTTCACAGCAGTTTACCTGAGCAGCCTGAAGAAAGCTGCTTGGCTGTGGAGATGGAGCCTTCCTGCAGGAGCGAAACGGAGCACAGGCTATGCTGAGTCACAGACCTAATCCTTTCTGCTTTCTCAGGCTTGCTTTAAGCCCTTAATCCACTTCTGTGGGCAGTTAGAAGGATTCCTTTCTGGGGAGTATTTATCTCTCCAAGAGTCCCACCTTCCCACCTCCTCCATCCCGCCCCCCAGGTGTCTGCCCTCAGGTTTCCACATGAAAAGGCTTTGAGTTTTCTTTACTCTATGGGGGGGGTACCCAGCTCCCAAATAAATACATGGCGACTCATTCTCACCGGCCTTAGCTTGGTTTAGTTTTAGCAAGCTTTTCTTACATTATCCTGCCTACCTTTTTGCTTCTGGGCTTTTATCTTTCTCTATTCTATATACTTTTCTTTCCTTCTTACTTTGTGGCTGGTTGTGTGACTGCCCCTCCTCCTGCATCATTCTCTTATTCTCCATTTCTGCTCCTCCCTCTTCTATTTATTCTGTCTAGCATCCCTGCCTATTTCTCTTTTCTGCCTAGCTATTGGCTGTTGAACTCTTTATTAGACTAGTCAGGTGTTTTAGACTGGCACAGTAACACAGCTTTACAGAGTTAAACAAATGTAACACATCTTTGCATCATGAAATAAATATTCCATGGCATAAACAAATGTAGCACATCTTCACCAAATATTCCACAACACTCTGGTTCTCCTATCTGGCCACCCATCTAGTATGCCACTGTGGTCACTGAAATATTGTAAGGTATCTGGGAACACACACCTTCTTGCCCCCAACACTGCCACTAAAGTACTGGGTGTAGGGGAATGTGTTACAGTAGTGGTATTGGGAAGCCAGGATATACTCAGAGCCGCAATAGGGTAGCTCTGGAGGGTTTCTAGGCCCTTCATTGTGAGGATTGTTTGAGGATCAATTAGACAATTTCCAGGAAAATCCTCTTTGAGTTTTTGATTGGAGCATATTGACTCAGTGAATCAATTCAGGGGCAATTGTCAGTGTGGTACTAATTCATTTTCCAATTTATCAGTGTGCTAAACAGCTCCTTCCATTTGAATCTTCCTTCAGTATTTTGTAATTTAGGGTAAGAAAATTTCATTTTACCACTTATGGCAAATGGATTTCTTTTTCTTTGTTTTTGTTCTGAGTGAGAATCTCACTATGTAGCCCAGGCTGGTCAAGAATTCAGGGTGACCCTCCTAACCTCAGCTTCTTAAGTGCTTGGGGCATAAATTATCTATTGTAGAAGATAACTATTTAAAATGGTATTTCCTGGGGCTGGGGATGTAGCCAAGTGGCAAAGCGTTTGTTCAACATGTTTGAGGCCCTAGGTTCAGTCTCCAGAATTACTTTTGCTATGCAGTGGTCTATACAACAGCCATTTATTCATTTGCCTATTTATCTATTTGTGGTGCTGGGGTTCAAACCCAGCTAGAATACTGTGCCACTGATCTATATTGCCAGCCCAATTATTTCTTTTGTATATTAACCATACCTAGAAGCTCCATGTATTAATTCCAAAAATTATAGATTATTTGGGATCTTTTTAAATAATAATTATAGTCGGATGGCCACACATATTCATAAATACATCAATATAACTGGCTCTTCTTATCTATCATTTATGTGAATATAAATTTTGTTACTGGAGGTTGAGTAATGGTTTCATGAATACTAGATAAGTACTCAAGCCGAGCCTTTTTTTCCTTGGAGACAAGGTCCTGTTAAAGTACTCAAACTGGACTGAAGTCCACTCTGGTCCAGGTGGGCCTTGGGCTTATGATCCATTCCAGTTTCCTGGGTAGCTGGGATTACCGGTCTGTGGTACCGGGCCTAGCATACTTGTAAGGGAATTTTGAAGTTGCTTTTTATTGGGTTTAGGATTAAAGGAAGTCTCTTTATTCCTAGCTTGATTTTCCTGCCTAAATTCTGAATAGATACTGAGTTTGTTAACTAGCTGCGCTGCTGACTTTTAGATGAGCCCCTGGATCCTTTTCTCGTTCATTTATAAATGGAGTAAATCACACAACCTAGTTTTTCTCATGTTAAACCAGGCTTGTTTTCTTGCAAGTTCCTGGCCAGTGAGAGACACTGGCTCAAAATAATAAGGTGGACGGTGATGGAGTGATGGCAGCCAAGATGGCCTCCAACTACATGCAAACACATGTGCAACCTCCCATGCATACATACACAGATATGCAGACACACGTGTGTACACGCGCACACACACACACACACACACACACACACACACACACACACACTCCCAGGGTGAACTGGAATTGTGTAATTACCACAGATGGAGACTCCAGAGTCTGGGTTTGGCTTTGGCTTGGATTGGCAAGTGCTTCAGCCCCCAGGGCCAGGATTCATGAAGAGGAGGGGGGCAGGCCCCCCGAAAGTCCTACAGTCTTTGACTTTGCTGCTGTGGGCTGAAGTGTGGCAAGGATTTGAAACCAAACACAGTGGTGAGTTTTGCTGTCACCTTGTGTCCTCAGCCCTGCTGTCACCTCATCCCCCCCCCCCCCCCGTGTCTGATGTTTGGGAATGTTCTTGGTGCTTCTCCTGTTGGTGCCTGTACACCCACACTCTGCAAGCCTTGGGAGTCTTGGGGTTGCACGCCTCTCTACTTCCTGTGGTTGCTTCACAGAAGCATGGGGTTCTCTGCACTGGAGACACAGCTGGCCCACGTGGCTCTGACCCATCTCAGTCTGAAGATTTTTATTCTGTTATGGCCGTCCTCCAGACTCTGAGAAAATGCATAAGCTCCCAAAGCAAACCCTAATCCCATCTAGTTAGATTTACTCTGAGAGGTGAGAAGCGGGTTTCATCTCTGCCTTGGGGAATCTAAAAAGCCAAAGCAATCCTTTTAAAGGATGCTAGCTGCATACCCCCCAAATCTGGCCATTTTACAGCCTCACCTAGGGCCTGCCTTCAAGTTCTGTCCAGAGACTTTCATGTTGCCGCTTTGATCCCCAGTTGCCATCAGGACTGAGGGCTTTGATCAAACCTCTAACTCACTGTTACGTAAGCCTTGCCAACTGTAAACCCCAAGCTTGCAAGATTGCTTTCCAGAGTGATTTCTGGCTTGGTGACATCATCCTCAGAGAATGTGGCCTGCTGGAACTTTGCAGGTCCGTGGATGTCGCTGGAAGCCGCTTTACAGACCAGCCCACGACTGCTTTTGCAGATCTCATGAGCTTTCGGCTAGTCTTTCGGCTAGAGGCTTTGTGTTTGCCTAATAGGAGAGGCCTGTTAATGATTCTCCACGAATCCTGTCCTTCTCTAGAAATACTCTTTGCTTGATCTATTAATTAGTGAAAGGCGAACCTCTAAATACTTCCTGGTGGTAGCAGGCTCATCAATTTCTCTCTTGATCTTGCTATGTCTATTCAGATACTCGCAATGAAGCAAGCTTAGAATCATGATGCTAACTCACATAGTTATTTATATAAATTTTAAAAATTTTATTTTTAATGTGTATATATGAAGGGGTAGGGGACTCACACACATACTGTGTCGTGCCTGTAGAGATCAGAGGACAATTTGCAAGGGCCTGATCTCTGCTTTCACCATATGAGTGCCAGGGATTGAACTCGGTTAGGTCATGGACTTGGCGGCAAGCACCTCTACCTGCTGAGCTATAGTGCCAGCCCCCCATTATTTTTATTTCTCCTACTGCTGTTGACTTACAGGCTGTTTTGTCTGATATGGGTGTAGCCGGGCCAGCTTGTGTTCAGCTGACATTCTGTCCGATGTACGTTTTTCTAGCCTTTCTTATTTATCCCCTCCTTGTGTCTTTTTTTAAATGTATGCTTTAGATAATACAGGTCTGGGAATGGTTTACTCTGGCAATCTATTCTCCATAACCAGTGAGCAAAGTCAATTTTTATTTCTGTTGCTGATGTATTTGGGTCATCCATGCTTTCTTCGTGTTTGTTTGTTTTTATTTTTTTGAATTTGCACGAGCTTTCTTCTTATTCTCCCCAGTCAGATTTTTTTTTCTTTTTTGGTGTTCTTTTCCACAGCTCTTCATTTTCTAGTTACTTTTGACATTTCCAGGTACATCGCAGACATGTCCTCACGGGAAGGTGTGAGGTGTCCTCTGCCTTCTCAGGTCAATGGAAGGCTGTGGTTACTCTTCCGCCTCTCTCCTTGCAATGCCTGCCTGTTTTAAAGTCAAAAGATTGAGCTGCCCTGGCCGAACTCTTCAACTTTGCAGCTGTGTGACTTTGAACACTCTGCCTCAATCTGTGCCCCAGCAGTGAGCAGGGGACAATCGATCCATCGATCTATTGTCTCAGCTGCTTCCTAGAAGGGCTGATTCAGTGAGGGAGGGAACAGGAGGGAACAGTTTGGAATTATCCTTAGCTCCTTGGATATCTTCACTCACAGCAGGTTGGGGGTGTGGCTCAGTGTCGAACTCTGACCTAGTGTGGTGGGTGTTGCTCTTGACTGTCACGTTGATTGGACTGAGGTCTAGAAGATTAGTAAGCCGGCCTCTGGGTGTGTCCAGAAATATCAACAAGTGTGTGTCAGGGTGTGGGTGGAGGGGGTGTGGGTGTAGGGTTGAGGGGTGTGGGGGTAGGGTGGAGGGGTATGGGTGGAGGGTGGAGGTGTGTGGGTGGAGGGTGGAGGGGTGTGTGTTTGGGTTGAGGGGTGTGTGTATAGGGTGAAGGGGTGTGTGGTGGAGGGGTGTGGGTGGAGGGTGGAGGGTGGAGGGGTGTGGGTATAGGGTTGAGTGGTGTGGAGGTAAGGTGACAGTCTACCTAGGATGTGGGTGGCACCTTCCTTGTTTCCTGGCTACCATGATGTGAGCGCCCCTCCTCCCAAACCCTTGAACTGAAACCTCTGGAACCATGGGCTAAAAATACCTCTTTGCTTCCTTCAGTTCTTTGGCTCAGGCATTTGCCACAGTGACCAGAAACTGGTTGACACTGTGACTCGTGCCAGGGATGTGAGCTCCTTGCTGTGACTAAACCTGAGCATGGGATTCTGAGACTAGCTTGTGGGAGGAATTTGGAAAGTTTGGAGTTTTGAGCTGGAGAAATCCCGGAGAGCTACAGGCTCAACTAAAGGGTGATTCTCAGGAGAGCTGAGGAATCCACGTAAACAGTTAACTATTCTGGTGTGTTCAGATGGGAACAAAGATTCTCCCGGGAACTGGGCTAAAGGCCATTCATGCTAGAGCCTGACAAGGTTGTCTACTTTTATCCCGGTCCTGAGACTCTGTGGGAAGCTGAGTTTAAAGACGGGTTTAAATGGGCTGGAGAGATGAGATGGCTCAGTGGTTAAGAGCACTGGCTGTTCTTCCCGAGGACGGGAGTTCACTCCCAACACCCACACGGCGGCTCATAACTGTAACTCCAAAATCTGGCACCCTCACACAGACACACATGCAGGCAAAACACCAATGCACATAAAATAAAAACAAATAATAATAGTAAAAAAAGATGGGCTTACTCTTCCCAATCTTGAAAGAAGACCCTATTCCCTAGGGTAGGTAAATAATCCAAAGCTCAGAGAGTTTAACACTGAGGCCATGTTAAACCCTCCCACACCCCTCTCTTCCATGCAAACTGACACTGAGATACAGCATAGGGTGCCATACTCTCAATGACGCGGGGATTTCTCCACGGTGTCTACAGGGCCACCCCAGGAGACAAAGAGCCTCATGAAGGCTTCCTACACGCCAGAGGTGATTGAGAAATCAGTGAGGGATGTAGAGCAGTGGCATGGCAGGAAGACGGATGAGCTAGGTACGTGGAAGCTGGGCTGCGGGAGGGTCCTCTCCTCCCTGGGACAGGGTGAGCGGCTGTGAGGTGCAGAGCAGGAGGCAGGGGCCTGGGGCAGGGGTGACAAGACACTGAGTGGGTCTGGACCTTCTGGAAGCTGCTGGCCCCTGTGACGGTCCCTCCCCTGATCCCTGCAGGACGGTGGCACCGGAAAAATGCCATGAATATGAACTTGCAGAAGGCACTGGAAGAGAAATACGGAGAAAAGGGCAAATCCAAGGGCAAGTAGTTGAAAGGACGTTGCAAGGAAGCTCGCGGAGGGAGAGTGCTACCAATAAAGAAAGGCGGGCCCAGGTCTGAGCCCTGCTCCCGTGTGCTGCTTTTCTTCGTGCCCGGATGGGGACCCATGTGTGGAGCTGGAGGAACAACAGATGAGGGTTGTGCACAGCATGGATGCTCTGTGCAGCTAGGTTTCTGAGACCCCCCTCTTCATGACTTCCTCCGTGACCTCAGGAAGAGTTGGGAAGGTTGAGCCAGAGTGCTCAACTGGGTGACAGGTCCGCTACTGGACATTGCTAGGTTATACCCTTCATGTGGCCCCTAGCTGATTTCAACTGTCTCTAGGTGTTTATTCCTCTCCCACAAACCTGCAGACTTCAGAGGAATTGGCCATGTCATCTACTTCTTCTAACCTAAGAGCAGATCTGATGGGTCTCCCATATGTACAAAGTGATTGGTTCAAAAATGGGCACATGGCCAGTGAGATAGATGGATGACAAAGACCAGGTGTGAGGTGTTGCCTGGTAAACACTTTTCTGAGCTGAGCATGCAGCAGAGCATTTGTTATTCACAACATTCCAAATGAAGTCAGGAAGCCACATAGACGACCTTGGCAGACATTGGAGAACCAGAGGAATTGTGGACACCTCAGCATAGTCTAAGCCTTTGTGGACCTTGCAGAAGTCACCCAGTTCTGGACCACAGTAGGGATGGGTACTACTGCTGGGTTGATTGTCACAGCTTGATGGGTACCACATCTGAGATGGTACCACAGTTGGGAAGGGTACCACAGATGGAAAGGATACTACGAATGGGATGGACATCATATCTGAGATGGTACCACAGTTGGGAAGGGTACCACAGATGGAAGGGATACTATGAATGGGATGGGTACCACATCTGAGATGGTACCACAGTTGGGAAGGGTACCACAGATGGAAGGGATACTACGAATGGGATGGACATCATATCTGAGATGGTACCACAGTTGGGAAGGGTACCACAGATGGAAGGGATACTATGAATGGGATGGGTACCACATCTGAGATGGTACCACAGTTGGGAAGGGTACCACAGATGGAAAGGATACTATGAATGGGATGGGTACCACATCTGAGATGGTGCCACAATTGGGAAGGGTACCACAGATAGAAGGGATACTATAGATGGGATGGGTACGACATCTGGGATGGTGCCATAGCTGGCATGATACTATAGTTGGGAAGGGTTCCATAGCTGAGAGGAGCATTGTAACTTGGATGGGTACCACAGCTGAGCTGATTACTGCACTTATTAAATATGAATACATCAATAAAGATGGTTAACACACCTTTAATCCCAGCACTCAGGAGACAGAGGCAGGTGGATCTCTGTGAGTTTAAGGCCAGCTTGGTCTACAGAGCTAGTTCCAGGACAGGCTTGGACAAGCTCCAAAGCTACAGAGAAACCCTGTCTCTATTCCCCACCCCCCGCCAAAAGATGGTTAACATAGCTGAGATAAACACCACAGCTTGGATGTGTACCAGGGCTGTGATGAATACCGCAGGTAGGATGGGTACCATGGTGGGAGTATACTGCAACTGGGACCAGCACCAAAGCTAAAACAATAGGCCAGATGGTCTAGATCAGTGGTTCTCAAAATAAGGATTGTGACCCCTTTGTAGGGGACTGTCAAATGACCCTTTCACAGGGGTTGCCTAAGACTGTTGGAAAATACAGATATTTATAAAATTCATAACTGTAGCAAAATTACAGTTATGAAGTAGCAATGAAAATTTTATGGTTGGGATCACCACAACATGAGGACCTGTATTAAAGGGTTGCAGCATTAGGAAGGTTGAGAACCACTGGTCTAGATACACCGGATAGCACACTTGAGGTGGGTACCACAGGCATTCCTGCCTGTCATCTCTCTATGGGGGCTCTCCATATTTACTTGGATTTCTCCAAGGCATAGCGACTGGTATCTATGTAAGATCTAAGAAGGACCTATACAGTGTGCAATAGTTTAGCAAGTGTTACACTGGGTGGTTAATGTCCCCATGGCCTTGGTTCAAGAACACATGGTCAAGGTCAGGCTGAGAGAAGACGCCATAGACACTACTGTACTTCAAGAGGCACCTTGAAGACTGCCAAAATGGAAGTCTATCATGGAAGTCATCCCACTTTGGGAAAACCCAAAGCAAAAGGAACATCAAGGTCACTGCCAGAAGGGGGCATACTGTGGGCCTCTTCTCTTCCATCCTCAGTCCCTCCAAACCAGGAAAGTGTTGTCAGGCCTCCTGGAAGGGGGTGCAGTTCAGGGAAGCACACCCAACATCACCCCACATTTACTGAGCTAAGTGTGTGCAAGGTGCTAGGGTCAGCTCAACCTCTTTCTGGGGTACCTAGTTTCTGTACGGTCTGTCTTTGGTGCTGGGAAAGTCAGACCCCATCTTTTTATTTTGTTTTGTTTTTGTTTTTCGAGACAGGGTTTCTCTGTAGCTTTGGAGCCTGTCCTGGAACTAGCTCTTGTAGACCAGGCTGGTCTTGAACTCACAGAGATCTGCCTGCCTCTGCCTCCCGAGTGCTGGGATTAAAGGTGTGTGCCACCACCGCCCGGCCAGACCCCATCTTTAAGGAGTAGTTATTATGTGCCCAGGACACAAGGCTTTCCGCACACAGCCTCATTTCTGTAATGCCTGTCCTCAGTGTTATTCAAGAAAGAGAGGAGGAAGGTGTGGAGAGGCCAAGGAAATTATACAAGACTATACTGATAATGCTGGGACCAAAACCCAGCAACCGCCGCCACCAATAACAACGACAAATATCTTCTTCCTCTTCTTTTCCTACTCTTCCTTTCTCGTCTTCTTTCCTCCTCCCTTTTTCCCTCCTCCTCCTCTCTCTTTCAGATATGCTCTCATGTCCCAGACTTGCTTTTATCTCCTGGTGCTGGCGTTGTGGGCAGGCAATTCGTACATTTGAGGCAAGCACTCTACCAACCAAAACGTATCCTCATCTCCAAGGGTACTTCATCTCCACCAGATAATCATACTGCAACATCACCAAATGTGGCGGGCACCACAGACATACTCCTGTTAGGTGCCATTGAGGACAGCAATATGCAATGTAGTCCTATCCTCAGGGCATCATGTTCGGCAGACAATTTATGGCAAGCTGGCTCTGAAGTTCATCTGCTCACTTGACCAGCGTGGACTGAATATCCATCCTAACCAGGTAGGCAAGCTGTGGCAACTGTGCTGGGCAGAGATGAACCCGTAAGTGCATCCAGGGAGACCCATGTGGGGTCATGGAAGGGAATGTGGTGACAGCTGCAGAAGGGATGGGGTGAGGTTTACGGTCAGATGGGAGGCTTCGTAGCAGAGGCTGATGTAGCCAGATACTTTTCTCTGTCTCACCCGGTCCTGCTGGACCAGTTTCTCTCCCACCTGCTGGTCCCCACAGCTGCTTATGAAATCATCATTCAGAGGCTTAATAAAATTGTTTGGCCGATGGCTCAGGCTTCTTCCTGGCTAGTTCTACATATAACCCATCGGGTGCACTGAGGTGGACCAGAAGGGGCACAGCATTCAGGATGTCATGCTGTGTATGAATCCCTAGCCAGGGATATTTGGGAAGATGGATGTGGCTCATGAAGCTTGGAGAAGGGCTCCATGGAGTAGAGATAGGGACAGCAGACAGCCTACACCTGAAGAGCCCCTTGTCCAGCCCAGCCCCTCCCTCCAGGAGCTCATGATCTGACTGAAGCATACAGGGTCTTTAATGACTGAACAACAACAGGAAAGAAAACTGAAGGCATGCTCATTATTCTGAATCATCAGAGATGCAGATGAAAGCAATCAGCTTATCAAATGAGATAAATTGAAAAGCAAGTGTAGAGGAAAGCATGGTGTCTCGTTGCTGAGCAAAAGACCTGACAAAACTTAAGGGTTTATGTGGCTCACAGTTCCAGGGTTACAGTGTGTCATGCAGGGGACACATGGCAGGAGGAGAGAGGCAGCTGGTCACACTTCGGCCATAAGAAGCAAGAATTCTGAATGCCAGAACTCAAGTTCTCAGTCTGGGACCTTAGGCCATGGAATGCGCTGCCGACATTAGGGTGGGTCTCTTAAGTCAACCCCCTCTAGATACTCCCTCACAGACATGCACAGACATTTGTTTCTGTGGTCATTCCAAACCCCACCAGGTAGACAAGATTAACCTTCACAGATGAGCAAAGAATGAGGGTACATTTAGCAGAACTGAAAATTTGTCTCCCAGCCTTAAAGTCCCATTTCTGCAGTCTAGAGAGCCATTCACATGCAGAGGGAAGCACCCCAAGTATTCATCACTGCATTGATTCGTAAGACAACCACCCAATGTCCTTCAGCTGGACAGAGGGCAAATGGGCCAATTCAGGGCAGTGGGAAGGAATAAACAACCTCTACACACGTCATCATGGAACCGGGTCACCTTGTGCAATGACACCAAATGACAACCCGTAGGATGTGTCCCACAAGATGGAATACACCAATAATGTCACTGTCCAAAGGCCGACGACGGCTCATGGGGGTGCTTGTAGGAGTAGGAAGGGAGAACGGAGAGCATCGTATGGATTCACCTTCATGCTGCATTTAGCTCAGCACTTTCAGAGCCAATCTGGCGAGAGAGGTGTCTGGCAGAGTGCCTTCGACTGAGGAAGGTGGCCCACAGCAGTGTCCGTGAGCTGATGCAAAGCAAGTGAGAGGTTTCCATTTTGGCCTAAAGGAACAAATGTGACGCTCCCTGTGACTCTATCTCAGTTAAAGATTCCATCTCATGACAGGAAGAAGAGCTAGGTTTAATTAAATATTTTCTAGAGAGAGCAAAGCAGTAGTGTTGGCAAACTAAATAAAACATATACAGTCTTTTTTTTTTTTCAAACCTAAAGGATGCCTTGGTCTCACTGATGCTGTTTCTGACTGCACTCTTGGTTCTCGGTGTGAGCACCCTGTGTGATGGGATTCACAGTGATTGGTGTCACACACAGGGACCGGGTGGCGAGTGGCATTGATTAGCACTGTGAAAAGTTATTCAGAGTCATTATCATAATTTGTGTCCTGTCCATGTACCAAGAGAGGCCCTGGAGGATGCCCTGATAGAGGACACGGCTGGCTGGTATCCCTGCCTTTTATCTCAGGTCACCTCAGCCCATGTTGGTACATCCTCTTGGTTCTCCACCTTTCTGGTAATGGTACAGTTCCTTCTTCCATATAAATTTTGTGATCCCTACTGGATAGACATCACAGAAAGCCACTGTTAGGGACTAGATTCTGGCACTGTTCCCAGAAGAATCACTAAGACTAGTTTCAGCTACCAAGATGACAGCCATTTGTCTGGTTTTCTGTGAGAGACACGAGAGACAAAAGTCAAATTTCCCGGTAGTCACAGCCATGCAGTCCCTCTGTCTCAGTCTGCTGCAAAGGCAATCTGGGGTATCTTGGTACTCACCAGCACTCCTTGCTGTTCTCTCTCCCCAACCCCCCCTTACGAAAAAGATCTTGAGAGGACCGCTCTGCTTTTCCTTTTGTTTTGACCTCCCCACTAAGCTGTTTTGGGTCTATGAACCCAGCTGGTTCTGTCCACTCCTAAGAACACTTGTTCTGCTTGATGGAATGGAGTGGGATTATATAATCGATGCTAAACATCTTAAAGCTGGGTGTGGAGGTGTCTGTATATAATCCCAGCACTTGGGGGCAAGAGGATCAAAAGTCCAAAGGCCCTATAATTTAAAAAAAAAAGCCAAAACAAACAAAAAAGAGAAAGAGAGCAAATATAAATACCTTTAAGATTTTAAAATTGAATGAGTGTAATTTTACCCTTTAACACACAATACGCACTGGAGCTGGGATTCAAGCCAGGTGACCTAACTTGAAGTCCATGCCTGGCCCAACAAGCTACCTCACTCCACTGAAGGCAAACTGTGGTTTTCTCAGGAATTCAGGCTAGTCATGGAGGAGGCTTCTAAAATGTTTGTTCAGAGTGCAGATGAGGAAGTTCACTTGGAGATCTTGTTTGCGGTGAGTCCTTAAATTCGTCTCAATAAGGAAGTGCCAGAGATCCTTCCAAGCTGGTGGCAGAGGAGACACTGCAGATGTGCTTGGTGAGATTTGGGTCAGAGCCAGGCCAGGCCACAAGGAAAATTGCCCAGAGTGACAATTGCTACGGGGCCAGGTGTACAGGGCTTCATGGACCATGACGGGAAAGTCATTAAGAGACAAAAGGGTAAAGGGTGGAAGTTGTAAGAAATACTCTATAAACAAAAGGGGAAACTGAGGCACACACATAGACATGGACTGTTGAGGTCCAGAGGCACAGATATGTAGGATTCGGGGGGGATAGGGACCTGGGTTGGAATCCAGGTCTCTGGACTTCCTTGTGTCATTTCTTGATGACCTCTCAGTTTTTCCTAACAACTATTGGAGAGTAGAGACTGGAGCTGGATCAATGGTGGGGCTCAACTGACCTCAGGTTCCTGTATATAGGACAGTCAAGGGGTCACAGGAGCCCCCACTGCAGGGGCTGAGCAATGACCAATCAGAGCAGGTCATGGAGAAGTGCACAGCAGCCTCCGTGTTTTCTACATGCTATTGCTCTTGAACGAAAGAAAGAAGAAAGGAAGGAAGGAAAAGAAAGAAAAAGAAAGGCTTCAGGAGAGGCAGAGAAGCCAAGGGAAGAGATGACAGGCAACTATGGGGTCTGAAATTGCACCCCAGAATGACTCTGAGTTTTGTCTTCAGGAGACTCATTGTCTACTCTTGATCCATCCTTCACCCAACGGCTGAGCATGCAGTTGGTAGATCGCTGAGGCTGCCCTGGGGAGTGGAGGGATCAGCAATGCCTTATGTTCTATCTAGTGCCCTCCCTAAGCCCCTGGACTGCTAGCAGCCAGCAGCTCTAAGGTAGGGTGGGATGACAGAGACAACTTCTGAAATTATGGCTTTTAATACCTTCACCAATCTGGCTGGGCGGTGGTGGTGCACGCCTTTAATCCCAGCACTCGGGAGGCAGAAGCAGGTGGATCTCTGTGATTTCGAGACCAGCCTGGTCTAAAAGAGCTAGTTCCAGAAAAAAAAAAAAAAAACAAAACAAACCTTCACCAATCTGCTAGAATCAGAGACCCCTCCCCTCTAAGCTCAGAAATCAGCCCCCTCTAATGTCTCTAAGTATGAAGAGGTCTCTCTATTCTGTGGGTTCCTGCAGAACCCCCTGCCCTCTACACATACCACACATATAATGTGGGCATTGTCAAAGGACTCGAAATGCCCTGAATAAGTCTGCTGAGCCAGCATTCACAGCCTTTTCTGCCCATACCCGAAAGAGGAATCAAACAAGCAAGGGAACAAACAGCCCCCTTTCCAGATTAGCTTCTGGGGACAGAGCCAGTTGAGACCAGCCTCAGAGGACAGTCTTTAAGGCGGGTCACTTCCAAGCTGACTCTGGGACTAGGGTTCCTATGAAGGGTTTACTTAGCCAATCTCCAGGAGTTGCTGGTGGGGAGGGGAGAGGCAGAGGGAAGTGTATTCTCCAGCAAACTTCCACCCTGCAGCTCCCTCAGTTTCCCAGAGGGGCTCAGGAAGCAGTCAGGACCTGCACTCCTCCCAGCCATGCACTAGGAGGGCTGGATGCGAGCTGCTCTCAGGGACCACTTCTCTGATGCTGGCAGGTCTACTCAGCATCCCAATGGGGACAGCGTGGATGCCTGGGTGGCAATGGGGCTCTGTGGAGCACCCTGGAATATGGAAGGTTAGAGGGCGCCAAAGAGAAAGAGCTGCAAGTGAGTTCTTAGGAGAGAACAGATTTTACATGGTAATTACTGTCAGGGGGCAACATGACAGGATTTAAATATGCTAATTGACTTTTAAAATTCTAGAACCAGGCAGCATTTCATTTTATAAAATAGTTCCAATGAGCCAACAGAGGGTGACTTCCCAGACAGAAAAGGGCAAAAGAAAGCGACCTCACTTCTGATTATAGACAGGGAGATGGGAAAGCATGGGAAGCCCTGGCTCCCCCAGATGACTTCAGGTGCCTCTGTTGTTTTAGGGGGATTGAGGCAGAGGGGAACCCCATCACCCTGCTTGGCAGTGTGGCTGCTCTCTAATCTTGATTCCTTAGCAGGTCAGAGAAACTGTGTTAGCGCCTTGTCTAGATGTTGGGACAAAATGCTTGACAATGACAACATGAGAGGAAGGGGTTACGTGGGCTCACAGTTCCAGGGGACAGTCGGGCATGAGCAGAAAGGCCTGGCAGCACAATGGTGTTCACAGTGCGTCCACCATCAGGAGGCAGGGAGAGAGGAGGGCTGATGCTCCGTGCATGGACTCCTTTTATTTAGCCCAGAACCCCAGCCTATAGGATGGCAACACCCATATTTGGGGTGGGTCTTTACACAGGGATAAACCTAATAGAGATAATCTCTCACAGACATGCCCATAGGTTTGTTTCCATGGTGACTCTAGATCCA
>PVIU01013589.1:0-55208 GCA_004026605.1 Ondatra zibethicus | reverse complement strand
TGTTGAATATGCTTTCTTTTTTCCATTTGATATTTTTTGCTTCTTTATCAAATATCAGGTGTTCGAAGATGTGTGGATTGATATCCGGGTCTTCTATTCGGTTCCACTGGTCCTCCTGTCTGTTCTTATGCCAGTACCAGGCTGTTTTCAGTACTGTAGCTCTGTAGTATAGTTTGAAGTCAGGGATTGTGATGCCTCCTGATGTTCTTTTGTTGCCCAGGACTGTTTTGGCTATCCTGGGTTTTTTGCTTTTCCAAATGAAGTTGAGTATTGTTCTTTCGAGGTCTTTGAAGAATTTTGTTGGGATTTTGATCGGAAGAGTGACATTTCTAATCAGACATGCACTATTTTAGCCTAACAAAATCGCTTTAAATGTGTATTTAAGCACAGACTGCTGCATCTCTGCTAGAGATACTGTGCACATGCCTTGGTATAAAACAGGAGTTGTGGCATTACTAGTCTGTGTCAGATGGAAAACCAAGTATATTTGCGATACTTTGGCATTTTCAATGTCTGCTTCTTTTCCATTAGAAATAATCATCTGATTGAGGTGAACCATGAGAGAAATTGCTGAGTGGAGAGGAGCCAGAACACAGTCTTAAGAACCAAGTTAAGGGCTGGAGAGATGGCTCAGGGGTTAAGAGCATTGCCTGCTCTTCCAAAGGTCCTGAGTTCAATTCCCAGCAACCACATGGTGGCTCACAACCATCTATAATGAGGTCTGGTGCCCTCTTCTGGCCTGCAGTCATACATACAGACAAAATATTGTATACATAATAAATAAATTAAAAGAAAAAGAATCAGTCTGTCATCTCTTAAAAAAAAAAAAAGAACCAAGCTAAAAAGTTTTGAGTTTTATTCTGTTTGCAGTAGTCATGGAGTTTTGAAACTGAGGAGAAAAGTAAAGGACTATATTTAGAAAGGTTAATCACCATGGTATGAATTGGAGTTGATAAGAAAAACAGATTTAAAAACCATTTAGCCATTACTAGTGCAAAGTAGATATTGAGTTCAAGAATTTTTTTTCCATACATTGTTTTGTTTTATTTTTTCCATTCAAAAACATAATTAAAGAAATAAAATTTTTACCTTTCTTCCCCTTCTCCCGGTCCCCTCCCACTACCTCCCCACCCCTAAGAATAAATATTTTCTGAATAAAAAATTATGAATATATTTGTGTCACTAAAATTATGTAAGACATTAAAAACAAGTGTTTGTTGAAGGATTCATATTAGTCTCATAATATTATCTATATTCCAGAAAAACACCAGAGTTTTCACTGGAAACATCAGTGGCTGAGGTGAAAGAATATATGGCAAAGTAAGTAAAATGAGTTAACCTTTCTTGAAAAACTTAAGTTTGTTCTCTATCAGGGACATAAGTGAACCCGGAGAAAATGCCTGGTGAATGTGGTGGACAGTACTGGTCTGCCAGCTCTGGAGCTGGCAGGATGGCAGCCCTGCTAGACAGTCTCATAGGGTGCAGTCAAGGAGTAAGGGTGCTAATTTGATTTTAACAGCTTGTGTATTACTTGATTAAATTAATATCCTCTGAATCAACTGAGCTTTCTAATCCTTTAATGACCTTTTAATGCATTTTATAGCCAGATTACATGCCTAAAGTACTTATTGTTGCCCTGAGTAATTAAAAATGTGACCAAAAGTTAACTGAATTTCCCTTCCCAAATCCTACAGGTTTTCTGTAGAAAAACAGACTTGGGATCAGCTCTTACAACAGTACCAGAAGGAGATTCCACCCAATGAGATGCCCAGGTTAGACCCAAGAAGTGGAAAGGAACAGCTGCTTTTTCTTTGTTGTGTTTGATTCGAGTTTATTTCAAATCCATTTGTACAAACAATGATGAATCTGTTCTCATAATTCAGTCAAATTTAAAGTATCTATTTGTTTTCTTTGGTGGAAAGGGAGGGACAAAAATGGAAGACTAAGTATCACTGTTTTCAGATCCAGAACAGAATTGCTTCTATGTTGTATTTTTGGCTACTATTCACAATCCACAGGGAGATGGGCACATAGCCACCCTTGCACCTGTTCACTTGGCACTGGGCTAGCATCAGTCCTCAAGAGACAGTGAGCACATGGCCTTTGAGCTGTAGATAAGAGAGAATCCCTTGGTTAAGGCCTTGGTGAAAATGCAAAGCCATGAAGGGAGTGGAACAGGAGGTATAAGGTGTGAGAGGCCGTCTTTGGCTAGGTAAATCAGAGGAAGGTACGGAAGCTAGATTTTGGTTTACTTTAGCTTCTGAACTGGTTTCATTAATTTAAAATATGGTCTCACTAGGCAGCCAAGATTGGCCTTAAATCCCAAGGTGTACCTCAGTTCACAATCCTATCTCAGCTTCCCAATTGCTGGGATTCTAAGTGTGCATAACTACAAATCTCTCAGCTGGTTTTTGAAAGCTTTTCCTCCCAACCATATCCCACCTACAAAGCAAACTATAAAATGTCAGGTAAAACCCTAATCACAGGAGTGGTGTGAAGAGGCTTTGAGGAACAAGACTTTTGAGACCGGGGCAGGGTTTCTCTCTCAAAGGCACTCTTTTATAGCATTTCCAGAAAATGATTGTAAGTTTTAGGAAACATTTTATTTTATTTTTGTTGTTGTTGTTTTTAGAGGATCAACTGAAACCAAAATCACTGAGGTCAAAGTGGATCCTACGACTTATCTTGGTTCTTCCCAGAAGGAAGTCCTTAACACAAAGCCTGACTACCAGGAAATCTTACGGAGTCAGAACCAAGTCTTTGCCTGCATGGAGTTGGTGGTCAGTGTTTTAGGCTTGTTATGTGGGTTACCCAGCTTTCTATGCTTGTCATTTTTTTTAGCATTCTGACATGACAATACCCGAAGGAAGAATGGATTGTTTTGACTGTTTATTGCAGTCCGTGGTTGGTTTGGTTTGGGTTTTTTCGTTTTTGGGTTTTTTTTTTGTTGTTGTTGTTGTTTGTTTTTCACGTTAGGGTTTCTCTGTGTACCTTTGGAACCTGTCCTGAAACTCACTTTGTAGACCAGGCTAGCCTCGAACTCACAGAGATCCACCTGCCTCTGCCTTCCAAAGTGCTGGGATTAAAGGTGTGCGCCACTACCACCCGGCTCAGTCTGTGGTTGTTTAAACTCTGTTGATTTGGACTTGGGCCATGTAATAGATTGTGGTGGGAACATATGGCAGAGAGACTACTCCCCGTATGATGATGGTAACAGGAGAGGGAAAAAGAGAGGGGTTCAGGTCCTAATAGCCACTTCACACTCCCAGAAACCAAAACTACTTCTAAAAAGGTCCCATCACCTCCTTGAGTAGCAGCAAGCCTTTTAAAGTGTAAACCTCAGGAGGACACTACAAATGCAAGCTATGGCTAAATCTTTGGAAGTTAAAGATGTGTAATAAGGATGTCAATCTCTCTACCTTGGGAAAACGGAAAAAATTTAAGTAAATGTATAATGTTAAGTGCTAATAAAACAGTAAAGGAGGTTAAAAAATACAGGAGGAACAGTGGGCTGCTATTAGCTCCTTAGTTGTCAGCTCAAACAAAACCTAGAGGGCTTGGCATCTTGTTGGTAGAGGTTTGGGGGTCAATCTCCTGGGGCATGAAGCAAGCTGAAGAAATGTGGACTATGGTTCAGTGGGTGCCAAGAGAGACTGTCTGGCATAAGCATTCCAGGCTGGAAGCGCTGGCCTAAAGCTCCAAAGTAGGAGCTTGCCTGGCAGTATGAAGAGTCACAGAAAGTTCTGCAGCTCACACTGACCTTTCTGTCTGCAGATGGATGAGCTGCAAGGATCAGTGAAGCAGCTGCAAGCTTTCATGGATGAAAGTATTCAGTACCTCCAGAAGGTGTCAGTACAGCTCAGTAAGTGCATCACTCGAGGGAACCAGAGCTCAGGGTTGCCTGTGCCCCCTTTGGGTTATATACTGCCTCTCCAGGTAGAAGGTCCTTAGATTTAAACCATATGACTTGTTTTACTCCCTAGAGTAAGTTGAATGTTGATAGAAATGCCTAAGTGTAAATTCATAAAACTACTCCATGAAGATACCTTCTTGTTTTTTGATTCAGTTTTCAAGAATGCATGAAGTAAAACTACAGGTGCTTTCCTGTAGTTTTTCCTGGCCTCCTCTATCCGTTTTCTTGTTTATCACACCATACTGACTTTCCTACTAGTCTGCCATCTCCTTGAGAACAAAGACTTTCTTATGTGTCATTTACTGCCCTTCACTGTCTGGCACAGTGTCCACATGTAGTTTCCAGTAACTGAAATATGGTTTTTGGCTCCTTTCCTTTGCAGAGAAAAGAAGCATGGAACAATTAGATTCTTCACCTGCTCGAAAACTGCTCAAACTCCACATGCAGAACTCATCTACCACACAGTGATCAGGGTCTGGTCAGTGACCTTACCTGTAGTTCTGCTGTGAGCTGCCTGGGAGAGGACAGGGAAGAGTGCCCCCACACACGACAACCTCCCAGCCTTCCTCAGAGCTGGAACATTCCAGCTGCAGAGCACTTTCACTATTTCTGAGTGACAGCATATGTGATCCAGAAGAATGTTGTTAGAGACACTTTCGGTAGGAATGTGCAAGACGCTTGGAATGACCTTCAGAGCCGCTGGCCCATTGCTTTAAATGTCCTCATGGTCAGCACTGTGCATCCCATGAAGATATTGTCAAGTTTTCAAAACAACCCAAAGACATTTAGAACCAATCTTAACAAAATGTTTTAGGGGTCAAGTTGGGTTCTTGTCATAAAAGAATGAAGGTAAAGTTTTCAAGTGTGGTACTAAAGGCGGAGCGTGGAATGTTGTTGCATAAGGACATATGTGAATCACTTCACCAAATGCCCATTTTGTGAAGTGTCCTAATGTCTGTAGTAAGCTTTAGTTTTTAATATCGAATTGGCCTCCTGCAATCGAAGTTTATGGCAAGAAAGGGCTGAGATGATTTAATTTTCTTTTCCTCTGAAAATTCCCCCTTTGCCCCCTAAGAATCGACCCCAGGACTTTGCGTGTGCTAAGCAAGCATTCTCACTGAGCTGCATCTTTAGTCCCTGTATTTTATTTTTTTAAAGTTGTTCTTGTTACTGACTAATGCCTAGAACACAATAGCCCTGTAAACTATGTTTTAAAAATCCTGTGTCATCATTTCCTGTGATTGAGGAACAGTTACTTAACCTCTTGTCTAGATAGAACATTGGAAGAATATTAGAATCTGTGTTTTAAGGACACTCTAAGGATTTTAAATAGTAAAAGCCTAGAACAATATCAGTTTATTGCTGAATACTTAAAAAATGAGTTGACGGTAGTTAATGAGGTGGGAAAACTGGTGTCTAATTTGGAATACCACATGGAGAATTCAAGCAGACTGCTTGATATATGCAGGTGGAGACTTGTGCAGCAAAGTCTGGATTAGAAATAGAATTTTAAAGTTATGACTAGTTATTGAAGATTGAGGTTGATATTGTCCAAAGTAGAACAAGAAAGGAAATTTCAGACAGCCTCCAAGAAAGCATTTAAGAGTCAAAGACTACTGGTATTATTGATTATTGTTGCAAAAGCAGAGGAGTGTAACAAAGAGTATAAACTTTGGAGCATAGCTTCATTTCATTGGTTTGCTCTACCAAAAGGAAAAATTATCTGTCTTTAAAGGTGGTTATGCCTTCCTCCATTTTATTACGTTCTGTCACATTTTGTTTCTTTGTAAGTGTTCATCAAATTTGAAGATGGGACATGTGTTCGGTGTCTTCAACCACTGAAAATGGCTAGAACATTAAAGAAAAAAACCAAAACACTAAAAACTTAGATCTCAGCACTCAAGAAGTAGAAGCAAGAGAATCAGAAGTTGGAGGCTTTCCTTGGCTATGTAGCAGATTCAAGGCCAGCGTCTCAGGAATACCTACTGAGCTCTCAGGATTGTTAGTGCTTACCTTGGCTTTTGAGAGAGGCTTTTTTGTGTTCTGTCATTTATAGAACTTTGGAAATGTTTCCTAATTTAGCCAAGGATACATAGGTAGTGAGGGTGAGCTGGCACTGGTTCAGTACTTAGTAAATGTTAACAATTAAATATAAATCATATAATAAAAGGCTGTGACTATTAGTTTTGCCTTAATTCAGATTGGTTTGGGAATAGTGCCTGATTAATAATGAGGATCTCTGAGTTGGGGCCAACCTAGTCTACATAGTTCCAGGACAGCCACGACTAAATAGAGAGACCCTGTCTCAAAAACAAAAAAGTTTGGTTATATTTGTTCTCTTGCTCCAAGAATAATGATCTTTAGTTAATTATACTTAGTATTAATAAGATAATAGGTTAATAAACTCTTGAGAGATAATATGCCCTGCACATTGACTCCATAGAAAATTCTAGGCTAGTATGATATCTTGGGGTTTCTATGACTGTAACAAAACAACATGGCCAAAATTAACTTGGGGAAGGAGTTTGCTTTGTTTTACTTTTCTAGGTAGCAGTTCATCAGTGAGGGAAGATGGCAGGAACTGTTAACAGGCCATAGAGCAGTTCTCAACCTTCCTAATGCTGTGACCCTTTAATACAGTTCCACGTGTTGTGGTGACCCCAACCATAAAATTATTTTATTGCTACTTCTTAAGTAATTTTGCTGCTGTTATGAATCATAATGTACATATGTGATATGCGGCCCACAGGTTAAGAAGTGCTGCCTACCAGTTTGCTCTCATGGCTTCCTCAGCCTGCTTTGTTATGCCATCCAGGACCACCTGCCCACAGTAAGCTGGCCCTCCCTCATCAGCCATCAATCCAGAGAATACACCACACAGGCCAATTTGGTGGGGGCATTTTCTCAACTGAGATTCTCTTCCCAAATGACTTTGCTTTATGTCAAGTTGACATAAAAGTGGCTGGCACATACAGGCTGCATGTATATCTTGATTCTGGTCTGGAGAAATAAATGGTTTAGTGGCTAAGAGTGCGCATGTTCTTGTAGAGGATGGAGTTCACGTCTGAGTCCCCATATTTGGTAGCTCACAACATTCTGTAACTCCAGCTCTAGGGGGAATCTGCAACCTCTGGCCTAGTTGGACACTGGCTACATTCATGTACGACAGCACACACACGTAATTCACAATGAAAGTCTTTAATTGTTGTCTTTAACTTAGTATGTACAGTCGCTTTTTGTAGAGTAACCATCTCATACTCAAGAAAGCAAATGATATGGCTGCCGTTTGTTAACAGATGAAAGAGGACTAGGAATTTGAACTCTTGAGACTCAAATTCTAGCTCAGGAGTGCCAGCTGATCTTGCGTGTAGTTTTAAACCTTGTTAGAACAAGTATGTCATGGCCCTTAACGACTTACTAGTAATTTAACCAACAGGAATAGGTAAAGCTGGTGTGCAGATTGAGCATTTCACATCTCCCTAGGCAGTTGAGACACCGTTAGAAGAAAAACTACAGTCAAGATGGCGCTGCCAGGCTCTCCAGGCCTTGCCACCATCTTTTCTGTAGTTCCCAGGTTAGGCAAGCGCGCTGCGCATGCGTAAACCTCCGGCATCCTTAGCGCGCGTGCGCAGCGCAGCGCCTCCCCCGCCCCTCGTTGCTGCCGCTGCTGCTGCAGCTGCTGTTGACTGACGGCCCGCGCTAGCGCTTCAGGTGAGTGAGCGCCTCCGCCACAGCGGGCGGAGGGCGCGCGGCGCGGTACACCCGCTTGTCGCTCCCCTGGTCGCTGCGGGCCGGTGGCCGCACGTCAGGCCCCGGGTCCTCGCGGTCGGCCTGCTCCGAGCCCCCAGAGCCTTGCACGTTCAGCCCGGCCTCCCGCGCCCCTGCCGGCACCTAGCCCGCGGGGAGCAGTGGTGCCTTGCTGGGGTCGAGCCTCCCTCCGGAGGCCTGCACCCTCTGTCGCAGGGACCCTCTGGGGGCGTCATCGTCTTCCCGGCTCCCACAGCGCAGTTCGGAGCTCCTAGATCTGAGCATCCACCTACACCGCTGACCCTCACAGCCCAGAGAGTTTTGACAAGGGCCTTGACTCGCTTTCAGTGGGTTCCGTCGCAAAGCCACAGAGGTCTCCCTCTCTTCTGGGACCCCACGACCCTGGTTTGCATAAAGCCCACTTTGTAGTCAAGGAAACTGAGGCACTGAGAGGTGAAATACCGTGTCCAAGGTCATGGGACTGACAAGTGACACGGCCAGCTCTCTAACTCAGAGGCTTTGGGGCTTTCACAGCCAGGGCTGGTGGAATTTGATCTTGTATCTTTAAATTTTTTGGAAATACTCTTGTCATTTCTAGAGTTGCTTTTAGAAGTGGGCTATGAATCGAATTATCTTCTTGTCAGTACGGTGAAGCGCTGTTGTGATAACAATTGCGATGTTAATATGAGCTGGCTCGCTCCCAAATCCTCGCTTTGTGCCAGTATCTTGCTAAGCGTTTTATTAAGATAGTTCACCTTTGTACCTCACTGCTTTCCCATCCAATGCTTACCCCCTTCCTTTCCTTGAAGCCTTTTTTCCTCCCTGCAGAGCTCTCCTCCCTGTCACAGGTAGACTTGAGTCTTGGCTTAAGCAGGGAGGCTCTCCCCTGGTGGCTCCCCGACAGAACACAGTAAGCTTTGCCTGCATCCCCATCCCCCCAGCCCCCACCTGCCAGCTCTCAAGGTATAATTAGCCTTCCTTTTCTAGCTGCTAGGACTAGGCTAGCTGGACTGACTGGACTTGGGGAGGTGACAGAGCAGATTTAGCCAGTACTCACCGCCTTTGGGGACTTTTTGGCTCTGCTCCAGAGCTGTTCTTGAACGTTTTCAGGCTTTAAGATAAAAAGGGAAAGCGTTGACATGGGTGATGTGGAATCTGAGACACCTCCTTTGATTTGAGTCCCAAATGAACAACTATAAAAATGTGTTGATTTTTGCCCCCAAAATAACTAGCTCAAACTGCCCTTTTCTTCCTTAGCAAGTCTTCCTCCACACTTCAAAGGCTCCAAAAAATTTTCACCTTCCTTGGAAAGCCTTCCCTGCTTAATTTTCCCAACTAGAATTAAAAAATGCACAACAGGCTGCAGGCGTGAGTCTTACTTTCAGGCCCATTATCCCCTCGAGGTCAGACACCATGTTTGCACCCCTAGATGGCAGGCTCCTAGTAGACCCTTGGTAAATACTGAAGTCCCCCTGCTCCCTGGTTCTTACTCCAAAGGTGATGTACTCTTGCTGTCCTTCTGTTAGTCCTCTTGTCCTTCAGTTTCTCTTTGCTGCCCCTCCCTTTAGATTTATCTTCTGATTGTCCCCACTCATCCTAGTCTACCCTTTTATTTTTAAAGTTTTGCAGATAATGGTCTTGCATCTAGACGTCTTCCCAACAGTGGAGCTGATATGTGCTTCTTTAGCCTACAGGGAAGTTCTTATTTTATGACAGTAGGAGAGTACATGAGGCTTATGACATTTTAGTCTGTACTAAAGTCCATATGAGGTGCATTTTTTCATTCTTTTGCTTTGTGTGGCTTATTACCCTAGGTTACATCAGCATGATTATAGTTTTTATTGTAAATCAATACATGGTATTTATAATAAAAATTAATAATATTCACAAGACCCTTTTGGGGACAGCAGATATGCACAGAGGTTTTCTTCATAAATGAAGCTGCTACTGCTTTTGTTTGGTTGGTTTGGTTTTTGGATTATTTATCTATTTGTGCCTATGCCTATATTAGATCACATGTGCCCCGCAGCATGCACGTGGAGGTTAGAGGACAATTTTGGAGAGTCAGTTCTTCTACTCTGTGGGTCCTGGGGTTTGAAATCAGGTCATCAGGACTGGGGGAGAGTGCCTTCAACAGCTGAGCCATTTTGCCAGCCCGATTATTGTATTTTTTTTCTGTACTGCCTCATTTCGTAGGTCACTCTAGCCTCAAACTCATGATCTTTTGACTTCAGCCTCTGGAGTACTGGGATTACAGGCACATGCCACCACACTTGACTTAATAAAGTTCTTTTCAAGTTTATTTATGGGGGGGGGGGTTTGCTTGCTATGCTGTGTATGTGGAAGTCAGAGGACATCTTTGCAGAGTCAATTCTAGCCACTTTTATATGAGTTTCAGGGATTGAATTCAAGGTGCCAGGCAAGCATCTTTAGCTACCGAAAGACTCTCATAAAACTTCTTAATTAATTATTTGAAATGATTTCCTGATTTTACAGCGAATTATTATTGTGTATAAGGTATGGTGATGGCTATTGTGGAAGATTCAGAGTTGAATAAAACATGATTCCCTTTTAAGCAGTTTATTAGCTGACTAGGGAACACTATTTAACTATGACATACCTAAATATTGCCACATTAGATTATAAACAAAGCAATATGAGAGTATAATGAATTGATAGTCCGATATGGGAATTGTTCATTTTTCTGAG
This sequence comes from Ondatra zibethicus, assembly GCA_004026605.1. Lineage (NCBI taxonomy): Eukaryota > Metazoa > Chordata > Mammalia > Rodentia > Cricetidae > Ondatra > Ondatra zibethicus. Next base: position 44,839 of record PVIU01013589.1, on the reverse strand, counting down.
ATAGGGTCTCTTGTATCCCAGTCTGGCCTTAAGTCCTGATCCTCCTGTCTCTATCTAAGTGCTGGGCTTCTGGCATGTGCCACCACACCCAGTTTGGAAAATACCATAAAATTATATTCGTCTACAAACAGGCATTGGTCTTCCTTTCTCACTTTGCTAGACAGTTTCCTGAGAACTGAATTTGTTCAAGGTTAGAGAACAGTCCAGGCTCTCTATTCATTAAGAATTTGCCGGGACTGAGGGACTAAGTCAGTGGTAGAGAACATGACTAGTGTGTGTGAGGCCTTGGAAATCATTCCTAGAACCTTTTTTTTTTTTTAATTACCAGTGCTTCTCAGTGTGAAGACATTAACCAGCAGCTCTTAAAATTCCAGGTCTGTGCTTCGCTCAAGGAGTAGAGGACATAAATGCATTCATGGCTGTAAGGACATCTGACCACTTAGGACAGTGTATACTGTTCAGGTGTCCAGTAGAGGGATTAGGTGTGGTGTGGTGTGGACTTCGGGGACGAGACCGGAGGAGTAGTGTGCACAACAGCAGGGAGAGCACTTCTAGGGAGGAATTAGGGTTTTCAGAGCTTGATAGATTGATAGTGTCAGAATTGAAAGGACAAGGAAGGCATTTTGAAACTTTGGGTGATAAAACTGAGACAAGATAACAGTGTCTGCCATGGTTAAAGGTGGATGTAACAAAACCAAAAACCTGGCTTGATTGTATTAGAACCATAGTTCTCTTTTTTAAAAAATTTTATTTAGTTAATATTTTTTTCATTTAGTTCACATACTGACTACAATTTCCCTCCCTCCTCTCCTCCCATTCCCTTCCCCCCACAATGCCATCTACACCCCTCCCTATCTATTTCTGTCTCCATTAAGAAAGGGGCAGAGCCAGGCGGTGGTGGCACACACATTTAATCCCAGCACTCGGGAGGCAGAGACAGGCAGATCTCTGTGAGTTAGAGTCCAACCTGGTCTACAGAGTGAGTTCCTGGACAGACTCCAAAGCCACAGAGAAATCCTGTCAGAAAAAACAATGAGGAGAGGGGCAGGCCTGCCATGGGCTTGAATAAAGCATGGCACATCAAGTTGACGCAGGGCAGAGCTCCTCCCTCTGCATCAAGGCTGAGCGAGGTAACTGGCATGCAGGCAAATGGATGGAACTAGAAAAAAAATCATTCTGAATGAGGTAACCCAGACCCAGAAAGACAAACACCATATGTACTAACTCAGAACCGTAGTTCTTAACCTCTACTGTGCATCAGTCAACTAAACAGCTTATTAGCACATTTGCTTCACTTGCTTTCAGAGTTTGTGATTCAGTAGGTCTTAACGGGTCTGAGAACCGGCAGTTCTTACACATTCCCAGATCATGTTGATTCTTCTAGTCTGAAGACCACACTTTGAAATCCACTAGATAAGAATGTTAAAAAGCTAGTCAGCAAATGTCAAAGAACTTGTTCCAGAGAGGGAGAGAGAGGAAGAAGGGGTGGGAGAGAGAGGGAGGGAGGGAGAGAGAGAGACTGACTGTGTGTTACTGGCATAGGTCAGTTCTGAAAAAATACATATAACACCATAATAGTCACTTCAAAAAATGGGATGTAGGAGCCTGGGGAATTGAGTTTTGAAATGTATACCTTTGTATGTATGTTATTTTTGCATTTTGCATTTTGCTTTTGTACTTTAAAAAGGAAAGAAAATGAGACCTTCTTGAAGATTCATATTAAAATATTTATGGATTTTTAAAAATAACTTGATAAAGTGATCTAGTCATACAACAAACATTTTTAGTGCCTGCTGTATGGCAGATGCTGGTAGCTTCTGGAAATATAAATCGTTTGCTAAAGCTTGGAGTCTGGTGATAGGGCTCCGCAACAACTCCAGCTAGTATCGTATGTGAGCTCCCTAGGAGCAGGGAGCAGGGCCTAGCTGATAATAGACACTTGATAAATGATGAATGCGTGATCAAATCCAGGCAAGAAATGAGGACAATAGGAAAGAAAAGACCAAATGGAAGGTTTGTTTTTGTTTTTGTTTGTTGTTTGCTGGGTTGCAGGAGTGGGGGGTAGGGTGTGTATATGTGGGGGGATGATAAGCCTAATAAGCAATATGAAAGGAACAGTATCAGGAAGGACTCTAGGAGGTAGAAGCAGGAGGATCAAGAGTTGAAGGTATTCTTGGCTACATAGCAAGTTTGAGGACAACCTGGACTAAAGGACACCATCTCAGAAAGGTGTGCCAGGGAGAGGAGGGGCCCTCTGAAGATTAATAATGCAAAAATTAATAATACTGCAGGTTTAATTCTGAAAAGATGTTGTCTATTATGAGAAATTCTCTTTCCCCTCAAAAGCTGCTTAAGAACAACACACAAAAACTTACCAAGATTGAGAACACATATTTATAGGTTTCAGGGTTTACTTTGGTAGATGAAAAAAAACTTAGTTATAGTGCTAACTGTTGTATTTTTTGCAATAACCTATTATCTTGTCATTACTTTCCTCGTATTTATTCACATAAAATTAACTGGTATATGGAGGACATTTTAAATAAAAAAATGAATTGCTTTGAACTGGGTATGTATCTCAGTAGTAGAGCCCATGCTTAGTATACCCCCAGGCTCTAGGTTTGATCCCCAGTCTCCCTCCCCTAGAATGGTATTCTCTTTTACAAAAAAAAATCCTGTGTTTTGTATAATTAGCCCAGCTTAACATATTATCAGTCCTAAGTTAATATTGTTGTTGCTAGCTATAGGAGCGCACAATGAAGGAAATGTGCCTTCTTTGCATTCTGAGTTGCATTCGATATAACATTAATTATGGTATTGAGCATGCTATGCTATTAAACCTAATGTGGGGCCATGTAATGTAGAGCTGTTAGTCTCCCTGGCTATGTGTAGGGGCTACTTTTTGTCTTTCCCAGAGACTTAATATAGTAAATTAAGATTAGTTTCCTGGGGCCAACAAACTGGCATAGTGGGTAAAAGCTCTTGCTGCAAAACCGAGTTTGGTTCCTGGATCCCATGTAATGGTGAAAGGAGAAACTGACTCCACAAAGTTGTCTTCTGACCTCCATGTGCTTGCTGTCTCCACAACGTCATAGACACATTCACATTCATAAATTTTTTAAATATATTAATTTCCTAAGTATAGGGGTGGCTTCCACCAAGCTTTGACTATGTTATTTTATCAACTAATGCCCATAGTCTGCAGTCTGAGTTTTTCAGTTGGTCACGATTCAATTCCAAATACAGCATTCTTTATACTTCATCTCTTGACTCATTAAAACCTTTTGTTATATATTTTGTAGTATCATTTTTCTTTTTATTGAGACAGGGTTTCTCTGTAACTTTGGAGCCTGTCCTGGAACTCACTCTGTAGACCAGGCTGGCCTCAAATTCACAGAGATCCACCTGACTCTGCCTCCTGAATGCTGGGATTAAAGGCATGCATCAACACAACCTGGTTTTATGTCATATCTTTAAGGAGGATGCTGTTTTGACTTTTAGGGAAATAGCTGTCATCTGGGGTACTATCAGTGTGATGGTTTACAAACTTATAAATCAAATAAATTAGGATAAGGAAATCATGTATAGATCATAAACATATTATGAAATTGCATCCCAATTCTAGTTGCAATTTAAGATTTGAAATCGTATCAACTTCCCATTATTTCATAATTGTGATTTTTTGAGAAATAGCAATTGTTTCATCAAACAGACAGTTTATTGGAAATGACAGTTTTGTTGGTTTATCCTTACAGTGCTTCTACATTTTTTGATTATTTATTTTTATTTTATGTGCATTGGTGTGTATTGTCTGTGTGAGAGTGTTGGATTCTCTGAAACTGGAGTTACAGACATTTGTGAGCTGCATTGTGGGTGCTGGAAATTGAACCAGGGTCCTCTGGAATAGCAGTCAGTGCTCTTAACTGCTGAGCCATCTCTCCAGTCCCATGCTTCTACATTTTTATACCTAAGGTTTCAGTTTGTGATTAAAAAGTGAATGAGCCTCATGGTAAAACTCGGTGGTAGAGTCCTTGTTTAGTATGCATGAGGGCCCAATTTCAGAAAAGATACCCAGTTTCAGAAAAGAAAGAGAAAAAATTGAATGCTTTCTTAAAATCATGAGAATTTAGCAGCAAGTCCATTGTGCATTAATCTTTAAAGCTTGACAGAGAGAAGAGGAAGATTAGTTTATTGTCTCTCTTCCTGAAGTTGAGAAGCTCGGGGTGGGGGTGGAGGCAGAGCTCCTCCCAACAGTCGTCAGCCTTGGAAGATGCTGCTGTGTTGAGATGGAGGTGTGTTGACCATAACATAACTTGGGTCCTTAGGCCTCCCACAAGTAGATTGCTTTTCCAGTAACCTCAGGTAGGTGTTGGTCTATTCCTTGTAATAATAGTCAAAGTTTGTATATTGCTTTTCTGTTTTCAAAATTTGCTGATCATTAAATTCCTAATGGATCTTTCAAACTTTTTCTTCTGTTGAAAAAAAAATTCCTAATGGAAATTTTAAAATGTCTTACTTTTCTATTGCTGTGATAAAGACACCATGAGCAAGGCAATTTATAGAAGAAAGAGTTAATTTGGGGCTTATAGTTTCAGAGGGTTAAAATCCATGACCATCATGGTGGGAGCATGGCAGCAGTCAAGCAGGCATGATGCTCATATCTCATCTCATCAGATGAGAGCTCATATTTTGAGTCACAGCCAGGAGAGGAGGCAGGGTGAGCTAACTGGGAATGATGTGGGTCTTTGAAACCTCTACGCTCCAATGACATACCCCCTAATCCTTCCCAAACAGTTCCACCAACTGGGGACCAAGTGTTCAAATATATGAGCCAATGGTGACCATTTTCATTCAATCCACCACAGAAACCAAACCTGAAAAAATAAAGAATTAATGAGCAATTGGCACCAAACAGAAAAAAGAAATTGTTAATAGAGACTTGTCCAAGATCTGGATGTGGAATGCTAGCATTCAAATCCTTCCTCTACTGGCTTTTGTCAAATTACAAAATCAAACTGTGCCTCAGTTTCTTCGTCTGTAAAAGGGATAGGACTACACTGCCTAGCTTATAAGTGTTGGAACATATCATGAAATAATGAAAGGATAAAATGCTTATCCTGGTACCTGACATAGGGTAAGCACTCGGTAACCGTGGCAGGTATGAACATGACGTACTGCTATTAGGGCTCCTGTTTGTCATTTACCCCATTCAGACTGTAGAAAGGAACAAATTGTTTTCAGGGATTCTGCTTTCAGCTGGTAAGAACTCGGAGCTCTTCCAAGCTCTGTACCAGGGCCTTGCCAGCAGAAGCCTCCCTAGTGTCTTGATCTGCGTCCTTCAGAGTGGAAGGCAGAAGGGTGTGTTTCTGGTGCTAGAGTTGCTTTAGATAAGACTTGTGTTAGAAAACTCTTGGTTGGTTGGGAGTCTGTAATTAACAAGATCTCTCTATGGGGATTGCTTTGTTCTAGCACTTATGTGTACCAAGACCCTAGAATGAATAAAATGAACACATAGGGATTTGCATTTTGGCAGTCTCTGCAAATCTATTTACCACCTGCTGCCAGATCCCAAGGATGACTTAGCAAAAGGGGGGTGGTCTGTTGTCAGGGGTTATCCCTTATCCAGGGCTGAGGAGAATCAAGGGTGTTTCCTGTTAGAATGAAAATCTATGAGTATACCTCAGCAGCCGCATTTGACCCTCACTCCCCTCCTTTGCTTATGTAGCATGGAAGGTAGCTTCTGGAACTATTTCTTTCTGTAAAGAGATATCCAGATTTTCATTTGTGCAGGGAAAAGTCTGTGAGCTAGATTTTAAAAGGTCTATTTGTTCCATGGAGTTGGTTTGTTTATTTGTCTTCCCAGGCTGTCTCTTGAGATTCTTTATTTTCTAAAGGGCCCCTAGGGAACAGCGATGAAACCAACATCTATTACCTAGATGCTTGGGAGGATGCTTAAGTCAATGGTTTTATGATTAGATTAATTCAGGCTTTAAGCCTGACAAAGCTTAAGAGCCAAGTCATCATAATTGTGTTTCTTATAGATGGAAGTATGGAATGTAGCCCAGTGTCCTGGAATATCTTCCAGAATCTGGGCTTGGTGTCCAAACAGTGGTCTTAGCCCCATAGGTGTGTGGATTTAGTCAAATGGTCTTAGCCCCATTAGGTGTGTGGATTTAGTCAAATCAGTTAAATTTTCTGTCTCTTCTTTATTGAAGGAAAGGGACACTGCTGGAGACCGTGCTTCTTAGCCTTAGTTGCATTTAAGAACTACCCATGGACCTTTAAAAACAACTGCCCAAGTCCTGCCCCAACCAGCTAAAATTATCTTTATGATTGAGGCCTTGTATTGATATTCTTTAAAACTCCAGGGTCCAGGTGTAGCTAAGAAAACTGTAGACACAATGATCAAGGATTTTGTTGCTTTTAATTTAAATGTTTTAGTTTATGAGAATTTCATACTCAAGTACTGTATTTATATAATGTCCTCCCTCTTTTCCCTCCAGCTCCTCCTGTGTCTTCCCCCAACTCCTTCTGAAATTTTTGGCCTCTTCTATTATTATTATTATTATTAAATATCTATAAATATACAACACACAACCTAGTTGGTCCATTTAGTGTTCTTCATATGTATATGGGTTTGGGCTGACCATTTTAGATTGAATAACTTATTAGGGAGTTTGTTCCTGGAGAAAATTGATTGTCCCTCTCTCAGCTCTTCATCTAGTGTGTGCCTTGTAAGATTTCCTCCGTCTACATTAATGTGTCAACTGGTGTTGTCATTATACAGGTCTTGTTTAGGCAACCATATTATTGAGACTTCATGGGCACACCTCCCCTATCTAGAAGATACTACCTAGCAGCGGGGATCCTGGTTGTCTGACTCTTAGTCTTTCTGCCGCCTCTTTGGTAATGTTCCTTGAGTCTTAGGTGTAGAAGTTGCACTGTAGATGTATTGATTGGAGCTGAGCATCATACAGTCATTTTGTCCAGTTGTGAATTCATTTATTTGGTTTTGTTTGTTTTCTGAGACAGAGTTTCACAGAATAGAGCATGTTGGCCTTGAACTCATAGATTCACCTGCCTATGCAGAGATTAAAGGTGTGCCTTACTACACCTACCAGATTTCCTTTGTTCCCTTCCTTCCCTTTAAAAAATGTATTTGGGGAACTGAAGAGATTGCTCAGTGGTTAATTGCACCTGCTGCTCTTACAGAGGACCTGAATTGCATTCCCTGAACCCACACCAGGCAGCTCACAACTGCCTGGAACTCAGTTTCTGGAGATCCAATGCTCTCTTCTGGTCTCCACAGGTACCTGCAAGTACATGGGCATACCAACACATACATACACATAAGTAAAAGTAAAATGTTGAAAAAAATAAAACAACTTCCTTTTTAACTTTTTATTTTGAAAATAAAAAGGTTTATTTTATGTGTTTGAGTGTTTTGTTTGCACATATGTATGTGCCAGGAGAGAGCTGGATTTATTGGAACTGGAGTTAGGGACCATTGTAAGCTGCTTTGTAGGTACTGATAATTAAACTAGGGTCCTATGGAGGAGCAGCCAGTGCTCTTAACCATTAAGTCTAATAGATGAAGATTTCTATAACAGTTTTCATCTTTTCTGTCTGATGTAAAAGAAACTTCTTTGATAAGGGATGAAAACTGTACTTACCTATGTTTTTACTGGGAAGTTGAGGCTATTAATATATAAAGTTATTATTGAAAGGTATATCTTATTTCCTTTACTCTGTTGTTGTTTGGTTTGCTTGGTTTTTGCTGTTTCTGTTCCTAGTCATTTGTTTTCTTCCTATGGACTTTTGGCTATGCTTATTTCTCTCTTCAGTTTTAAGTATTGCTTCTGGTATTCTCTGTAGAGCTGGTGTGGCGGACATGAATTCTTTTACACTGTTTGTATTGTGGATAGTTTTCTTTTTCTTTTTTTTAAAGATCTATTTATTATGTATAAGTGTTATACCTGCATGCCAGAAGAGGGCACCAGATCTCATTGTGAATGGTTGTGAGCCACCATGTGGTAGCTGGGAGTTGAACTCAGGACCTCTGGAAGAGCAGCCTGTGTTCTTAACCTCTGTGCCATCTCTCCAACCCCGATAGTTTTCTTTTTCCTTCAACTACAGCAGCTAGATTTTCTGGGTGCTGTTGTCTAGGCTGGCATCTGTGGTCTTTTAGAATTTAAAGCACATTGCTTCAGGCTCTTTTGGCTTTTAAAGTCCCTATTGAGAAATCAGCTGTTATTCTAGTAGGTTTGCTTTCATATGTACCTTGTGATTTTTCTCTTGTAGCTTTCAATACTTTTTCTTTGTTCTGTATATTTAGTGTTTTAACTATAATATGCTGTGGAGAATTTCTTTTCTACTCCTGTCTATGGTGTTGTTGGCTTCTTATATGTCTTCCTTTCTTAGGGGAAGTTTTCCTTTCTGATCCTGTTAAAGATCTGGTCTATGCCATTGACCTGAGATTATTTTCCTTCTTCTATGCCTATAACCCAAAGATTTGGTCTTTTCATAGTGTTGAAAAGTTCCTGCATGTTTCTGCCATGTTTTGTTTTGTTTTCATATTATTTGTTTGAATGGTCTAATTCATCTACTTTATCTCAATAAGATGGAACTGAAAAACTCAATAGTCCAATTAGAACACTCAGAGGTTCACTATGTGGTTGTGGCTAGTTTGGAACTCACTATATAGAAAAAGCTGGTGTCAAACTGACTTCACCTACCTCTGTCTTTCAAGTGGTGAGATTAAAGGCTTTCCACATCTGGCAAAGATGACCAGGTTTCAAACAATTGATAAAGCTAAGCTTCTTTATCATTCTTCTTAGAAACCATCAGTGTTGTCTGTACAATATAAAGTGGTCTGTGTCTCTTGGTTCTGACTCAGTTTCCTTTAGAACTTGTTTGCTTTCAAAGCTTTGGTATTATTGTATTATGTGGTACATTCTTTTCTTGCCTTGAGTGTCCTCACTTGGAATGCTCCTGCACTCCAATTATTCAAGCACATCCTGTCAGAGCTATCATTCTCACCTCCTTTGGGAATCTCTTGGCCATCCTAGCCCTTAGTTATCTCACATATGCACTGGGGAAGCTTCTTTTAGCTCTGAAGCTATGTTTGAAACACTACATGTGGTGCATGATAACCTAAGCGACTCCCTTTCTTCTTGGTAAGATAGTGAAACTTGCATACTATTAAAAATGTATATTTCTTGTGTTGTCAGATACTCATTCTATGTTCTATTTTGTAAGCTAGTTGATGGATAGATCTTTTCTAGCTGTCACCTTCAGTCCAATAGGAGCTCTTAGCTCTTGACAAAGTAGAGCATTTTCCAGCAGGTCTCTGCCCTCTCATCCCCTGTCTTTAAGGTAGTCTCCCTTCCTGAAACTTCTTTTTTTAATTCTGTCATCCCCACACATTTCGGAATGGTTTGTTCGTTGAGACAAGGTCTCTCTATGTAGTCTTAACTGTCCTAGAGCTTGCTATGTAGATCAGGTTGGCCTCCAACTCAGAGATCTGTCTGTCTTTGCTTCAAGTGCTGGGATTAAAGGTGTGCACCACATTTATATGTACTTGAAAGTACAGATATTACTTTTTTCATGAAACTTTCTTAGTAACCACAACCTGTATTGATTGTCCTTTGTCTTAAACCTGTGTAACTTAGGGTAGTTTTGGAGCTATCCTGGAACTAGCTCTTGTAGACTAGGCTGGCCTCGAACTCACAGAGATCTGCCTGCCTCTGCCTCCCCAGGGCTGGGATTAAAGGCATGCGCTGCCGCCACCACCACCTGGCCTTTCTTTTTGTTTTTGTTTTTCAAGGTAGGGTTTCTCTGTGTGGCCCTGGCTGTCTTGGAACTCAATCTGTAGACCAGGCTGGTCTCAAACTCAGAGATTTGCCTGCCTCTATCTTCTAAATGCTGGGACTAAAGGTGTGTGCTTACATCACCCAGCTAGGGTAGTTTTCTTAACTGATGATTATGCCCTACAGAGTTTATTTGACATTACATGGAGGCAGTTTTGTTTGTTAAAGCTATTGGAGGATAGTGCTTTTGCCATCTAGTTGTAAATGTCTGGGATATTACTAAATAAACATGGTAGTGCATAGAGTACAACCCCCAACACTGTCTTTGTCTACGATGATCAGTGAGGCCGTGTGTGAGACCAGGCATAGAGTCAACGTCTGCAGTCAGAAAACTTGAGTTTCAATTCCAGCTGAGCCATTTATTGGTGGCAGTAGTTTAGTTGATCCGTTTGTCTTCTTAAGCCTCAGTTTTTTCATCTTTGTAAAAGCAACGATTCCAGTACCTCTACTTTTCATTGTGATAATCCCCTGAGCTACTAGGGGAGAGAGAGAATGAATGCATGAGGCTGCATGCTATTCCAGTGCTCTGGCCAATCCTGTGGGTGCTTCCTGCCTCTTTTAGCCATAACTGCTTCAGGACTAGCAGTTGATTCTCTCTTCGTGTGCCTCATGTTTGCTCCCTGTATTCTGTTCTGGTAATCTGTCTGCAATCTTGCCAAAACCAAGTGATTGACTTTGTCCCTAGAATACAAATGAGTATCTTAGTATCATTATGTCCAGACAGAGCCAAGGATAACAAATTACCTTGGTCATGCTATGAAATAAAACAGGACTTTATTTCTGCCTTTAAAAGAAGTGTTTTTAGGGGCTGGAGAGATGGCTCAGAGATTAAGAGCATAGCCTGCTCTTCCAAAGGTCCTGAGTTCAATTCCCAGCAACCACATGGTGGCTCATGACCATCTGTAATGAGGTCTGGTGCCCTCTTCTGGCCTGCAGGCATACACACAGACAGAATATTGTATACATAATAAATAAATAAATATAAAAATTTTTTAAAAATGTTTTTAAGCACTGAAAATTTCACAGCACAGACTCTCATGTTCCTTTTAGCCAGACTAAATGTACCTGCCTGCTTCTTTGCTGAGTGACTTTTACCAAGTTCTTGATTCATACTAGGCTGCTAATTGGTTGACCTCTTAGAATTACAGTAAATATAAGGTGAGCACTCACCCTGAGGAAAATACGAAGTACCTCATTTATAGATAAGTTAGAATGTCCTGTCCAGGACCCAAAAAGGTCATTCTTCCCAACTTTTTTCCTTTACAGAAAGAGAAACTGAGACCCTGACAGGAAAAATGCTTTGCCCAGTGTCACTCGGCAGTTATGGGCCTAGGTCTGAAGTACACCCGATGTCCTTATGGGCTCTCTCGGACTGGAAATGCCCATGCATCTTCAGGCTTCTACTTTCTGAGTGGACAAAGGCTTGCCTTTTGCATCTCTGGACTTTACTTGTGATGCTAGAAATGGAACCTGGTGCCTCACATGTGCTAGATAAGCACACCACCATGCGCTGGTTCTACATGCTTAGACTGGTGTGCTCTGCAAAGACCTAGCAGCCTCACTGACACTCAGCAGAGCTTCTGTACCTTTCTGGTTTCTTTTCGGAGATTTGCCACACTAGTTAACAGCCTCAAGTCCTGGAGCTCTTTAAAGACCTTTCTTTTCTAGTGCTCGCGGTGTGTGTCTCTCCAGGCCTTCTAGTAGCATTTTCTCTCGCTCTTCAATTTAGAAGTAGTAGTTTCCAATTTTCTAAAAGATGATCTACATAGTCCTGGGCTTTTCAGCAAAGGTGACTGAACTTCATTTTTCCTAAATTTCTTTGTTTTTGTTTTTGAGACAACATTTTTATATAGTCTCAGCTGATCTTAAGCTTACAGCATCCTCCTGCTTCAGCCTCTCTAGTGCTGGTATTACAGCACGCCTGACTCTCCCTAGGTTTTGATGCCATTATTGTTCCCTACAAAAAAATAAAGGCCCTTTTCACTCCTCAGCTTCTTCCCTCCCTTTTCATCACTGGACAGTTTTTTTTTCCCTTGTTGTGTAAACCTCTTTTCCCTGACTTCTTTGATGCTATGTTTCTGCTTTTCCTCCAGTGCCTCTGAAGGTTTCCTTTATTTCCCAATGGTTCTACTCTCATCACTCACTTGTCCTTCTGAAGGACCTGTGGATTCATTTCACTAAATCTCACCCTTTCTTGAACTCAGGTCTCTCTGATTCCTCACTTTAATTGAAATTTTTCATTAATGTTTTTTTTTCCAGTTCCTCCATCTCCATTCATTGGGTCATCATTCTTTTATCTCCCTAACCAGAAACTTTGACAAAAACCTGTCTCTTCCATGACCTTGTTCTATTTTTAAATCAACTTTTAATTTCCATTTTATTTTATGCCTATTTTTTAGTGGTGCTGAGGCACAGACCCTGTGTATGTCAGCCCGGTGCTCTAACACTGAGCGTTCCTAGTCCATCCTTTACTCCTCACATCTGTAATTCCAGCTGCTTGACAGACTGCTGCCTTTCAGCTGAGTTCCTAAAACCATTCTTCCTGGTGTATTCTCCTTTTAGTTCATCTGGCCTGTTGAGTCTTTTTAAAATTCATATAATTTATTATATAAGGAATACTGAAGATGACAGGATGAAAATAATAGAGTCTCTGCTCCATCTCACCATCTCTAGTGAAGATGTTAGTGACGCTCCTTCAGTCTCAGGTGATCTCCAGTCCTTAGTGATGGGTCATGCACGAGATTGTTATCCCTCAAAATTGAGAAAAGCCCAGGAGAGTGTACATTAAAGGTTGAAGCACACTATTTTAACAAGAAGTAGCCCTTGTTTCTAAAACTGGCTACCAAGAAATAGCTGGAATTTAATTCCTGACTTATTTCATAGTCTCCTTGCCCTTAATTAGCTACTGAAAGAGTGAGTTCTTACCCTGGTGTGATGACTCAAACCTCCTTTTCCAAGGGGTCTGAGTCATTGTTGGTATGTATAGGATTACTTTAGACTTCCATCGACTTTCCCTCAAGGGGTGCCACCGTGTGGGTGGAGAGGAAGGAACTGATCCAAATTTCCATAACCAGCTGGTCGGGCCTGGTATAGACATTATTATATAGTGGAGAAAGAAAAAAAAGAAGTCATTTCCTTATTCCTTACACGCAGAATTTCAGAAAACTGGTCCAAGCCTAAACTTCTCATTTATAAAGTAAATGAAGATGCCTTCCTGTGAAGACTGACGTGAGAGTTAAACATTAGATGCTTAGAGAATGCTTGGCATGGAGTTGTTGCCTACTTTTGCCCCTTTCCTTTTCCTTCAGTTGAAGGTGCCTGGGTTTTATAACTCTTCTGACTTCCTCTTAAGACTAGGATGAGGTCAAACATTTGTTGCCTGCTGTAGCTTATGAAATCTTTACCAGCCTTTTGAAAATATCAGTACCTTTTTGTGCCAGGATGGGACCTGGCAGCAGATCCCGGAACTGCGGGCTGCAGATCCCCAGAAGGGAGCCAGTCTGTGCAGCTGAGGGATCTGGAGATGGAGTTTTCCACCACATGATCTTACTCTTCTTATAGATATTATAAAACTGCTCACTGGCAAAGGCTCAAGATGGCAGGAACTGAGAAGAAAGAATGCACTAGGTCCCGTCATATATGGAAGGTAAATGCTCCTGTCTTCTTGCCAGTTTCTAAATAACCCTAGAACAGCTCCAGCATTCCTTCCTTAGTCTGCCCAGCTAGGGGACAGTCTTCTGTAGTTTGCATCTAAGTGTATACTGGCACAGACATCTCATTTTCTCTTATTGTAGAAGCAGGAGATGGCCAGGCATGGTGATACTTGCCTGCAGTCCCACCACTTAGAAGCAGGAGGATGAGTAGTTCAAAGACAGTCTCAGGGACTGGTGAGATGGCTCAGTGGTTAAGAGCACTGACTGCTCTTCCAGAGGACCCGGGTTCAATTCCCAGTACCCACATGGCAGCTCACAGCTGTCTGTAACTCCAGTTCCAGAGAATCTGACATCATTATACCAATGCATATGAAATAAAGTTAAAAAGTTAAAAAAAAAAGAAGTTAGGTGGACTTTTTTTGTTGTTTTTTGTTTTTATTTTATGTACACTGGCATTTTGCCTACATGTCTCTCTGTGTGAGGGTGTCAGATCTTGGAGTTAAAGACAGTTGTTAGCTGCCATGTGGGTGCTGGGAATTGAACCTAAGACCTCTGGAAGAGCAGTCAGTACTCTTAACCACTTAGCCATCCCTCCAGCCCCTAGGTAGACTTTAAAAAAAAAAATACAGTCTCAGGTACTAACAAGTTTGGGGCTAGCCTGGGCTATATGAAACCCTGCCTTAGAAAATAAATAGAAAATGCAGGGGAGCAGTAAGCAGATGTCTTGGTTTCGGACCTGAGGTTCCCTGACAGATTCACTCTGCTTTCTTGTGAGTGAATTGAACTAGGAAATAAAGCAGGTGACATGGAAAACACAATGTCAGGAAATCACCTTTTTACAGGGGGAAAAAAGAACATCATGGAAATAAATTAAAATTGGTATTTGAGACAGGTCCTTCCTGTGAAGCCTAGGATGGTGTCAAACTTTCAATTCTCCTGTCTCTGCCTTGCTAGTGGTGGCAAAATGTTTATCTTTAGATGGAAGACCTGTACGTAAAGTATCTTTTCATTATTCTATTATTTTCACTTGGTCTGAATGATCATATAAAGTCCAAGTGAAAGGCAACCACAGATTGTTGTATGATTAATAAACACAAATTGAGAAAATCTCAGGCAGTTTTTTTTTTTTCAGAGCTGGAGATTAAACCCAGGAACACATTTGTGCTAGAAAAGTAGCTACACCTTCTGAGCTTTGAGTTTCTGTCTGTCCCTTGGGCTCTTGTCATGCTGGACAGAGGCAGCAAACCCCAGCACCAGTCATGTGAGCATGGGGAACAGCAGCAGATACACTGCAGTGCCCTGCATTGCTAAGCTGTGATGTTTAGCAGCAGAGCTGTATTCAATCATTTTGTCTGATTTCAGTTCACAGTGGGTTTAATCAGATCTAATTCCATCATGGGTCTGAGGCCTTCTTAATTCTCACCAATTAGAAGCAATTGCTTCCACTTGGAACTCTGTCTCTTACTGTTATTTTTCAATTTATAGACCATTGTCATCTCTGCTCTTGTTCTCTTGTGATCTTTCCCAGTGTTTTGCACAATAGGTCTCCACTAAGTGGTGTTGAGTATCTACATCGCAAACTTACTGAATTAACATTTTTCCTGACTTGATGGGTCCAGGGACAAGACAGAAGGAAGAAAATCTGGAGCTTTGAAGTAGATGAGAATCCTGTGCCTGCAGTATCAGTGTTTGCAGTCCATCCATGACTGTATGGTGGGGTGAAGGAAAGCTTTCTGGCTAGCTACCTTACCTCCCTCTAGCCAGCTTCCTTTCTTTGAATGCCACAGTCTGTTCTCGTTACTAGTTACCTGTTGCTATGTAACATATCACTTCAAAACAAAATTATTTATTATCTTTTATAGTTTCTGTGGGCTAGAAACACAGAAACAGACTTGGCAGAGTGGTTCTGGCCAGTGTCTCATGTGGTTGCTGTCAGGTGTTTCTATGACTTAGACATCTAAACTCTTGATTGTAGCTTTGAGATTCATTTGCAAGGTCACTCACATGGCTAGCAGGTTGGTACTGGCGTGCTAATCTCCTCCACATGGACCTCCGGAGGTCTGTGTGTGCCCTCATAATATACTAGTTTTCTTCCTTGGCAATAGAAGCTCAACATCACAGAAACTATAATGCCCATGTAATGGAACTCTAAAAAGTCACATTTTATTACTTCTGTTCTTTGTTTTGTTTCGTTTTGGGTTTTTTATTTTTGTTTTTCAAGACAGGGTTTCTCTGTTTAACAGCCCTAGCTGTCCTAGAACTAGCTCTTGTAGACCAGGCTGGTCTTGAACTCAGAGATCTGCCTACCTCTGCCTCCCGAGTGTTGAGATTACAGGTGTGCACCATCACCACCTGGCACTTCTCATATGTTCTACTAGTAATGTAGGTCATTCCTGATTTATTTGAGTGGGAGATAAGTAAGTGTGAATATCAAGAATCAGGGATATTGGGACTCATAGAAGGCCATCTCAGAGGTCAGTAACTATCTTCCTATCCATACTTAGATTCCTCAGAAAAAAGTTGTTTGTTCATTGCCATTGTCATTATTAATTCAGAGTCCCATTCTACATCATTAACTTTGAGTTGTTACCTTCCTTAACCCACTCTCCACATTGTTGCTTCCAGAGCATAGTTTGAGGATATTGTTCGCTTACCCATCTTTAGGAACCAAGATTTATACTGAATGAGTAAAAAGGGTATTTGTTGTTTCTTCATTAAAATACACTACAGACTTAGTAACCTAAAGCAACACACCTTTGTTATCTCAAGACTTCATGAATCCTTTGTAAGGCTGCAAACAAGGTGTCAGTTTGGTTTACCTTTCAGCTGAGTCTCCACTGGGGAAGAATCTGTTTCCAGAATCATGTGGTTGTTGGCAGTTTTCAGTTTCTTGTAGAGATACTGATCCTAGGGTCTTAGTTGCTTTCTGTCCTTTTTTCCCTCCTTGCTAGCTTAAGAGAAACCACCCTTAGTTCCCTGCCACATGGCCATCTTATAGCAAGCATGTCAATTGGCTCAACAAAGCTAACAGGGCAGAGTGTCTTTCAGCAAGACAGATGTTAAGATATTTTGTAATGTAACTCCTGAAAGTATTCATGTACATTACATTCTGTTACATTTACCTCATTCTGTTAGGCAAAAGCAAGAACCAGGTCCTACTCATACTCCAGTGAGGGGGGGATGGGGAGCTGTGGAAAGGTATGAGTAACATAGGCCATTTGAAAGGCTTTCTGCCTCCCTGTGTGTCTGCTGCACCCTGTGCAGTTCATGATATACATAGAGCAAATTCCAGCATCTGAATGAATAACGTTATGTTTTCAACACCAGCTTGAGAATCTGTCTTCTCTTCTTTCTCTTCTGTTTCAGAGTTACTGGTTCATTCCTGAGACATACCTACTGTGAGCCATCCTCATGGATGAACTTCAGGATGTTCAGCTCACAGAGATCAAACCACTTCTAAACGATAAGGTAAAGACTGTTTTGCTTTAGCTAAAATATATACAGATGGTTTTCTTCTTCTATTAATTTCTTATATCATCAGAATACTAAGTAGAACACTTAGCTTGATTTTTAATGGTGGGAATATTTGTGAAAACTCATTTCTTAACCTACTCTTTGATGTCTCCCTCACTTTTTCTTTTCTTTTCCATGGGAATATTCAGTCATTTTTTGAAGTTTTCTTACTTTATAGAGATCTGAAAGGGGAAAAAAATAATATGGCTAATTTAAATAGAAAGTCTGAAAGTGGCAATTGATTTGGGAGCTAAATGCTTTGACTTTTAGTTTCTATAAGGAGATTTTAACATGCATGGCTAGTGATAGACACAGGCTGCAATGCTCTCTCAAAAGTTTGTTGAGTCTACAATGTGACCTTTTGATCATTATCACCATTTTCATCAGGGATAGATGTCAGTAGTGTATCTCATTTTTTTTGTGACAAAGGTGTTAGTTGTTTGATATAGGGTTTCTCTGTGTAGCCCTGGCTGTCCTGAAACTCACTGTATGGACCAGGTTGGCCTCAAACTCAAGAGACCTGCGGCGCACCACGCCCATCTGCGCTCCATGTGCCACCATACAGTTCATGAACCGGGCAAGGGGCTGGACATTGAAACACGCACAGACTCACAGACAGAGACACAGGTCATCCTTGCACAGGAAACAGGAATGCCCCCCTTATTGTGTCCAGGGGCAGCTTATATAGGGATCCTTAACTGATAGCCATGCCTGACCCAAACCCACCAGAAGCCACTCCCCTGCCATCAGGAACTCCTGAGGATCTTGTGCCCAAAGCAGCTGCAAGCTGTCTCAGAGTAGAGGAAAACAAGTTGTTGATAAGAAATTCAGGATCTGGGGGTTCTCAGCTCCCAGCAGAGATCCACCTGCCTCTGCCTCCTTAGTACTGGGATTAAAAGTGTGCACTACCATGCCCAGCAGAGTATACCTCATTTTTATCTTAGCATTAGAGAATTTCATGATGAATGGCATAGTTGACAGCCGCTAGGACTCAGCAAATGCAAGTCATGATGTGAGGAATCAAACATTAAGACAAGCAGATCTCTCTTGCCCCTCCCTGTTCAGTGTACACATCAGAAACTCTTTCCTTCACTATTCTTTTGGTTTATTGTCCTAGTCTGTTAAATTACTTTATAGCTTGGTGTGAGTCCATAACATCCTTAGAGGAAAGAATTGAGAGAGTGTATGGATAGGGTGAATGGGTAGGAGAAGGTAAGAGCACCAAAAGATGTTGATGCTAATTATCGTTTTCTGTCCGAAGGAAGGCCCTTTATAACAACATCTAGCTCTGCTGACTTATATTGCATCCTGCCAGCCCTGTACTCATCCCTATGACTTCTTCTGTCTGTCACGCCCTTCTTTTGACTTTCATTAGACCTTGTGTTCTCTTCTTTGGCAGTCTGTATTTTTTTTTAACACCCTCCTGACTTCCGCTGCACACCCCCCCCAACATGCTTACAGAAGTCTCTACCCATTAAATACCATCTTTCTATGTTTATGGGGGATTGTACCTAAAATAATATGCCGTGAAGAGGGGGAAGGAGCAAAAATCTACAGCTGTAAAGCTCATGTCTGGCTATAGAAATGAATATTCTCAGGGCAGGGGAAAGCAGACCATTTGGCTTCAGTAATTAAATAACCTGCCTCAGTCTTGCTAACCATCAGAATCAGGTAAGGGACTGTCTGAAAATGAAGGTTCCGCATACCACTCCAGACCAGTCTAAGGGGTAAAGACTGCGGTCAGTAGGTGTCAGCTTTGGCTTCTTGTTGGGATTACCTGTGGAGATGTAAAAATCATTGATCCTGAGTCATCCCTCCTTACTGCTCTGGGATGTAGTTTAGTTGTTTTGTTCATAGCTAGGATTGAACCAAAGATCTTGTACAAGTTTTCATCCACTAAGCTACTTACCCCACCATCGTAGTTACTGTTTTGAGACAGGGTCTCACTATGTAATTCAGACTGGCCTGAACTCTGGATTCTCATTTATGCTGTGTCTTGCCTGTTCAACATTTTAAAAAGCTCCCAAGATTGAGATTGGACTACAATTGATTTTGATTGGCCAATGTTAGAAGCACATGACCTGATTGACTTCAGATACTTGAAGACTGAGACACAAATAAATGTCCCTCCCTGGCCCTGAAAAGCCACAAGATTACTGAGGAGGCATGTAAATGCAGAAGTTAATTGTCTGTGTATGTCACAGGAAGGACAGCTGAAGAAGGAAAGGGGTGGTGGCTATGTCTATAGAAAAGCACTGAGTTGGGGCTGAACGGATGGCTCAACAGTAAAGAATGTATATTGCTCTTGCAGAGGATATGAGTTGGGTTCCTAGCATCCAGGTTGAGCAGCTCATAACTGTCTATAACTCCAGCTCCAGTAGATATGATGCCCTTTTCTGGCCTCCATGGACACTTGTATGCTCATGCACATACTCCTACAAAGGCACATACACATAATTTGCAAAAAGGAAAGAAAATCCCTGGATTAATGTCTGAGCCTCTCTAAGAGCACAGAATGCTTCAGCTGGGTCTGATGTGCGTCTTGACATTACAGAATGAACTGTGTTGCCCCCAACTTTACACACAGAAACTTCAATCCCCACCACATGTGACTTTTGGAGAGGAAACCTTGTGATGGTTTGTTTTAATTGCCAGCTTGATGTGATGTATAATTACCTGGGAAGGCAATGAGGGGTTGATTATCTAAACTAGGTTGGCCTATGGGCATGACTGTAGGGGATTGTCTTGATTATACTAAATGATGTGGGAAGACAGCCTAGAAGTAAGCAGCACCAGTCTCTGGATTTGAGTCCTGGACTATGTGAAAAAGGAGAAAGCAAGCTGAGCACTGAAAGCATGTAAGTTCTCACGCTTTCTCTGCTCTTGACCAGCTGTGAGCAGCTACTTCAAGTTCCTTCCACCTTGACATCCCAGTTATAATGAATAACCCGGTTTGTGAGCTAAAACAAAACCGTTCTTTCCTAAGCTGCTTTTGTTAGGTGTTTTTATTATAGCAACAGTACAAAACTAAGACAGACCTTTACAGGAGTGATTGAAGTTCAGTAAGGGTAGAAGCATAGAGCCTAATCTGATAGGGTTGGTGGCCTCTCCCTGTTACCAGATGAGGCATAGTGAGAAAGCAGTTATCTGTGAAGCAGGAAGAGCCCTCATCAGACACTGAACTGAGCCACAACTTGATCTTAAACTTTGCAGTTTCCAGAACTGTGAGGAACTAACTTCTATTTAAGTCTTCCTATCTGTGTTATTTCATTGTGACCCAGATAGACTGACACCAAGCAAAGTCTTACTCCCTAACATCTGTCAGTTCCTCTTTGATATGCTTGTTCTGTTCCCATCCACTTCCCACATTCCATCTTGCTTCTTCCTCTCCCTGAGACATGTTCGTGTCCCATTTACTATTCATGAAAGTCCTATGTCCAGACTGAGTAGACCAGAGTTCCCTTTGAACAGTGGCATTCCCAAAGAGCCCTACCTCATATCCTCATATCTTCACTGATCGCAAGTATTCCCTGGTATTTGAACACTGCCAGCTTAGCTCAGTAAATTGGTACTTTTGTGTATGTTGTAAAAGAAAATGATGAGGAAAATGCCTCTCATCCATCCCCACCATTTTATTTGATGCTTCACATAGCTTGGTGAGGTAGAGAGCACAGATAAATGTATTTCCATATTGCCAAGTAAACTAATGCTAAGAAAGGAAGTAGCTCTCTAGATTGAGTTCCAAATAATGCTTGCAGGATTTCTTTTTTTTTTTTAAGATTTATTTATTATGTATACAACATTTTGCCTCCATGTATGCCCAGAGGAGGGCGCCAGATCTCATTACAGATGGTTGTGAGCCACCATGTGGTGCTGGGAATTGAACTCAGGACCTCTGGAAGAGCAGCCAATGCTCTTAACCACTGAGCCATCTCTCCAGCCTTGCAGGATTTCTTCATATTGGCACTGATGTTGTTTTAGACTAGATATTCTTTGGGACACTATTCTGTGCATTGTAGAATGTTTAACAGTAACTTTGGCCTGTATCCACTAGATGCTAGTACCTCTCCTCTAGTGGTAGTAACTAAAAAGTCTCCAGATATTGCTAAATATCTTCTGGGGTGCAAAGTCCCTGGATGACAGACAACTACTGGCATTAAGAAAAAGTCCCTGGGTTTAAATGGGTAGATGTCATAGACGGTTTTGTTGTTGCTTTGACTTCCTTCCCTCTCTTCCTCTTTTTTCCCTTACTCCTTTTCTTCATTTTTTTTGTGGAGTATGACCTGTCCAGCTATTATTTTTTTATGAAGTGCTTTTTATGTGCCAAGTGCTTTACATGCATTCTCTCTTAGTGCTCAGAATATCCCTTTGAAGTAGTATTAATCTTCACATAGCAAATAAAAGTAATCTGATTGACAGGCCAGCTTGCCAAGTCAGTAAGTGGTAGAGCTGGGACTGAAACCCAAGTCTTCCTTGTTTTGAAATGTTCTGCCCACTGTCGTAACCATGTAGACTTTGTGTGATTTCTCTTGTCCCTTTAAGGAGCAACCTAGAGATGAATATTATTTTATCCCATCTTTTTCTTTATAATTTGCTCTTAGGATAAGACATTGCTAAACCCTTTCATGCTTCAGGAAACTAAAGAGAATGCAGACCAACCCTGCTGTAGAAAAGCATGTCCTGGGTGACCATAAGGAAGCATTTTCCATATATTTTAAGAGATACTTTGTTAACTTGTCTCATCACTCATTGGTGTTCTTCCATTTTATTTTAGTATGCCTGTAATTTTGTCTATAGCTCGGAATTGTCAAGAAGTGGGTGGATTTTCCATGTTTATTTTGGCTCTAGTGATGAAAAGAACTAACCACCAGTACAGAATTGTATAGATATATGAGTGTTTGGGTTTTTTTCTCAAATAGCATTATAAGTGTGGTGGTACAGACTATATACTACCAGTGCTTAGAAAGCTGAGCTAAGAGAACACCAAGTCCTAGAATACATAGCAAGATCCTGTCTTAAAAGAAAAAGAAAACCCAGGCATAGTAGCATACCTCTGAGATCCTAGCACTTGGGAGACAGAGTCAATAAGGTTGTTAAGAATCCAAGGTTACTCTGGGTTGTATAGTGAGTTCCAGACTAGCCAGGACTGTAGTGCAAATTCTAACTGGTCTTAATAAAAACCCAGAGTCAGATATCGGGGTGAAAGCTGAAAGATCAGAAAGTAAAGGAGCCAGTCACTAGAGAGATCTTTTACCTGTACTGAATTCTCAGACCAAAGTGGTCATCATCCTGACTTCATGAATCCTCAGAATGAGTGCTCTGAGCTCCTGTCTCCTCCTGCCTCATATTCTTCTCTCCACCCAGCCCTATCCTTTCCCATCTCATCTCCCTAGTGCAGGGATTAAAGGCATGTGACTCCCAACTACTGGCATTAAAGGTGTCAGCTCTGTTTCTCTTTTAGACTGGATCAATCTAGTGTAGCTCAGGATGTCCTTGAACTCTCAGAGATCAATCTTCCTCAGCCTCCCTAGTGCTGGGATTAAAGGTGTGTGCCACCATTGCCTGAACTCTATGGCTAATTAGTGGCTCACTCCACACTCTGATCCTCAGGAAAGCTTTATTTTTTTATAGCCCAAATTATCACCACATAGGGCAACATAAGACTCTGTCTCAAAAAGTGTTTAGCTGTTTTCAGAGTATTTTTACAAATATTTTATTATTCTCCAACCGGGCAAAGTGGTGCACACCTTTAATCCCAGTACTTGGGAGGCAGAGGCAGGTGGGTCTCTATGGATTCAGCCTGGTCTACATAGTGAGCTCAAGGACATCCAGGGCTATGAAGAGAGTCCCAACCAACCAAACAAACAACAAATTATTATATTATTCTCCTAGCCTCTTGCTAAATAATCACCTGTTTTACAGATGAGGCATACACCTTGTCCAAAGTCAGTATCTATTAAAATATTAGAGCTCAGGCTAGACCCTTTAACTTTTAACTTTGACCTTGATCTGGGGTCTGATGCTTTTTCTGCCATCTGCTGCTGCTGCTGCTGCTTGTTAGTTATTGTGTTACCTCACCCAGCAGATCTCCTACCAAACATGCTTCATTCTCCCTGTCTTCTAGTCTGCCGATTTGCTTTAGATACTGTAGAGCCCAGTAAAAGCCAGAAGCCAGGTCTGAAAACAAAAACAAAAAACAAACAGGAAGCCACAGCTGTCTTCTGAACAGTTGATGATATATCAGGAAAGGGAGTAAATACCCAAGGGAATGAATGGAAGCAAACTATTTGCTTTGCTTTGGTTATTACAATAAATTGTGCAATAACTCATACTGTAGTTTAAGGTTTCTACTAATGACCAGGCATGTAAGCTAAGGGAATCGGGAGGACATAAGAATTATAAGAGGGAGAACTCTAAGATGAACTTTTAAAAATTTATTTTTTTATTGACACAGTTGTTTTGCCTGCATGTATGTCTATGCATCACTTGTGTGCCTGGTGCCCAGAAGATGGTTTTGGATCCCCCTGGAACTGTAGTTAGAGATGTTTGTGAGCTGCCATGTGGGTGTTAGGAATTAAACCTGGACCTCTAGAAAAGTAGCAAGTACTCTTAACTGCTGAGCCATCTCTCCAGCCCAGCCCCTGGGAGCAACATATTTGTAAGCTACAGGAGAGTTGAAACAGAGGAGTTTGTGTCAGGGTCACTTTTTTAAAGGTTGTGTGCAGAGTGAGGAGTGGTATAGGAGATTAGATGGCTTGGCCTTAACAGAACATGTTGTATAAGCCTGATGACCTGAATTAGATCCCTAAAACCTATGTAAAGGTGAAAGGAGAGAACCAACTACCCTTTGTCCTCTGACCTCCACGTGCATGCAGTGGTACACAGGTTCCTCCTCCTCCAACAATACGCACACATACAATAATAAAATTACATTTTTAAATTTTAATAAAAATTTCCAGAGGGTCTGGCCTACTTGGTGGATTACTGGTAAAAGGCTGGGTAGCTAGAATGTGAGTGTCAGGAAGGGGCTGGAAAAGAAGATGCAGTAAGTGTAATAGGGCAGGCAGTACCTGAGTTCCTTAATGTCCCCAGGTGAGCCTGCAATATTTACTTACGATGATCAAGCCTCATTGTGGGTGGTGTTGCTTGCTTAGAATTTGAGATTATGAAAAAATTCCAGGAAAAATGAGGCCCTAGAATCTGGCTCAGGGAAACACGAGACAACATGGAGTTCAGTAGAGGAGGGTTTAGGGATGCCCCTGCTTCTGTCACTGTTGGCCCTGGCCAGTGAGAACATGATCACTGTCTAGTCTGAGTTTTTGTGAACCAGGAGATGGAGTGTGCTCTGACAAAAAAAAAAAAAAAGTGTGTAGGGGAGCTTGATCGTAGATCCCACATCCCACATCTCATATGTATAAGGCCCTGGGTTCATTCTCTAGCATTGCCCTACCTGAAGTCTGCAGTTAAAATCACATTTGTTGACATTTTCATCAGAAAGTACTCTGGGGTGCTATTGTGGTGTGAACTAGAGGGTGGGTCATATCGCCGTGTGCTGAGGCAGTTGTCACAACTGTTGTCAGGAACTACCTGAATGAGACTGGGTCAGGGAGTGGGTTCCCAAGCTCAACAGATGGGGTGACTGTCAGTCCATTTCAAGAAACAGGAGATTGTGAGGTGAGCCCAAGCCATAGCCACAGCCTATCAGAGTGCCTAAGGAATTTTTAATGCAGGAGTCTGCGACCTATAACATTAGCATAATAGTGTATAGTGTGGTGTCAGTTTCAAAGTTGAAACTGTATTTTTTCAGCAGTTGACAGGCAACACTTGATTACAGAGGACAGACTTATAGCATCTATACTCTGTGGATTTATTTAGGAAGTCTGTTATTGTTTTGGGAAATAATGATTGATATAGATGCTTAAAATACATACATATAGAATTTTCATTCTTATTTTGGATTATTAACTTAAATGTATTTCACCTCAAAAAAATGGTTTGTTGGAGGCTAAAGCAAAAGAATCATAAATTTGAGGCCAGCCTAAACTATATAGCAAGACTCTATCACCAAGCTTTGAAACAACACTGATTATTAACTTATGTTAACTGTCTTTCTCAGTTAAAGACACATGAGTTATTAGGTATTTGGGGGGCTTATTTGATCCCATTTTCATTTTGCTTTCTGTTGGGAGGATTTTTTTTTTTTAGGAGTGATGTCTTATTTTTCTTCTCTCTGGAAAGTTCTTTGTCGTTTAGTTTTTTACCCCTAAGGATGGAACCAAGGGCTTTTGGTGTGTTACCCAATCTTGGTATCACAGAGCTACATCTCCAGCCATGGTCCCCTTTAGAAAATTTTTATCCTGAGAAACAATCTTGCTAAGTTGCCTAGGCTGGCCTGAAATTTGTAATTGTCCTGCCTTAGTGACTCATAGAAGGTTGGATTAAGGGTATGCCACAACACTTGGCAGTCAATTTTTGTATACTTTTGTTTTTTAGATCAATTTATTTCCAAAAAAATGTTGTTATTGTAACAACTTTCTTTCTTTCTTTCTTTCTTTTTTTTTTTTTGGTTTTTTGAGACAGGGTTTCTTGGAGCCTGTCCTGGAACTAGCTCTTGTAGACCAGGCTGGTCTCGAACTCACAGAAATCCACCTGCCTCTGCCTCCCGAGTGTTGAAACAACTTTCTATCCCTACTTTACTTCCTTCCCTCTTTTGTATTCTTGTCTGCCTCAAATCCTATGTCTCTTTTGGGGTATTCATAACCTCTTCAAGATGACAGTTTTGTGCTTGCTGAGTGTCAGGACCAAGAATAGATGGTGAGTCAGATATAGGCCCCCTCTCTGCTGCACACTCACAGAACTGGTGGATTCCCTGGGTCACTTTTGGGTGTTTCTTTCAAGGTCTTATTAGCTCATCTTTCTTAAATTGTGGCCGTTGCCTTCTGCCTCTCAGAACTTCTTATACTTGTTTTGCCTGCATGTATGTATATATGAGTATCATATACATGCCTGGTGCCTACAGAGGTCAGAAGAGGCTGTCAGATCTCCAGGGACAAGTGTTACAGATGGTTGTGAGCCACCAAGTGTGTGCTGGGAACCAGGACCTCTGGAAGAATAGCCAGTGCTCTCATCCGCTGAGTCAGCTCTCCAGCCCATTTTTTTTTTTTTACATTTCTCAATGTGACATAATATTGGAAGAATGCAGCTGCCTTCTCTCTAGTGATTACTGTTTCTCCCTTCCAAGTTGTTTTATTTATACATACTTTCCCTCTTTCTTTGACCAGTTCTTAGTTGCTTTTTCCTTACTCAGTTGGGGGAATTACTTGCATTAAATTTATGATTTTTTTTTACGTGCTTGTTGTTTAGGTTTTTTTTGTGGTGCTGAAGTTAGAACACAGAGCTTTGATATGTTGTGCAAACACCTTTATACTGACCCACATATGAAGCTCAGAGCACTTCACAAAGATCATCTTGTCTCTCTCTCTCTCTCTCTTACACACACACATACATACACATACACACACACAAATAAATAAATGAAAAATTTATTATTAGTACCCTTTTTTCCTGGGAGTCTAGTTTGTACATTCGATTAAGATTTTTGCTAACTCCTCAACAAACAAGAGAGCTGGCATTTCTGGAAGGAATTGCCTGTTTCTGCTTGGGTTATTTTTCTTGTGCTCATCCCAGAGGCTTGTACCTCACAAAAACGGCTTGTGGTTGCTATCACGTGATCACAAGAACGCTGAAGTCATGCATCCAGTGACAGCGGCTCTCAGAGAGCCCAGTCAGATTAGAGTAATTTTTCTTTAATCTTTTTAAATAATCCCTAAAGGAACCTCTAGGAACACTGTAAGACTGCAGCCCTAATATGACCCATCTTTAAACCTACCTTTTTTGTACAAATCCTTTCTGTTTGGTAAATTATCAAAGGAAAACACATGCTTATGGTAGAAAAGCATTAAGGAAATTACAGTCACTCATAACCTCTATGCAGAGATAGGTGGTGGTTAATGTTTGGTATTTTACTTTTAATCTTTGTTTTGGGTGTTTTTGCTTTTGTTTGTTTGTTTTGAGGCAAAGCCTCATAGTATAACCAGGCTTGGGATAGATCTCATGATGTAGTTCAAACTGGCCTTAAACTTTCAGAAATTCTGCCTCAATCTCTAAAGAATAGGACAATAGGCATGAGCCTGGCTTAATTTTTTAAAAATTGTCTTGCTTGATGTATAAATCAAAGAACTCACTTGCTGGTCACTTATGTCTTACTAAAACCATCTACTTTAGTCTGTTCAAGGACCCTTCCTTTGGTCTTTCATAGTCTTACTGGAAATTAAATGCAGTGGCTTCTCTGAAGAAGTTCTTATCTGCATCTTGTGGGACTAGTAGGAGGGAGGCATACAACACTATGATATCTTTTTGCTTATAGCAGCTGCCTTCCTTGGAATGTGCTATCCTATCTCATCTGCATGGTTATCCTTGCTGTGTTTCCGTGCTGTAACTATCAGATTTTAAAATTATTTCTTTTTTTTTTTCGAGACATGGTTTCTCTGTAGCTTTGGAGCCTGTCCTGGAACTAGCTCTTGTAAACCAGGCTCGCCTTGAACTCACAAAGATCCGCCTGCTTCTGCCTCCTGAGTTCTGGGATTAAAGGCGTGCGCCACCACTGCCCGGTTTAAAATTATTTCTTCA
This sequence comes from Ondatra zibethicus, assembly GCA_004026605.1. NCBI lineage: Eukaryota > Metazoa > Chordata > Mammalia > Rodentia > Cricetidae > Ondatra > Ondatra zibethicus. Next base: position 17,115 of record PVIU01013589.1, on the reverse strand, counting down.
GTTTTGAGTCAAGAATGATGCCCAGACTAGCCTTCTATGTCCTTGTTTGTTATTTGTGGCATCTGTACTTTCTCAGTGGTTGTTGATCTGTTGTGACTTTACTGTATACAACTTAGGAAACCCAAGGCTATTTATCTAGAACCTTACTTGTTCAAAAGGTCATCAGACCGCATCATACAGGCATTTCTGCAATAGTGGAAGTGATGTGTGTATGTGCTGCCCAGTAACATAGGCACTAGATATGGCTAATGCTGCTGAGAAACTGATTTTTTAAAAAAAAATTTAAAATCTAATAGCAAGGTATATTTCATACACCTGTATTCTCAGCACTCAGGAGGTAAGAGGATGTGAGTTCAAGGCAAGTCTGGACTACATAGAGATCCTATTTCACAAAACAAAATTAAAAACAATGCAAAAAAAAAGTTACATATATGCATGCACAACTTGAATTGTTCATGTGACTGATCATATTGGACTGCACTGATCCAGATTACCCCAGCTAGTTCTTCTAGCTCTTCTCCTGGGCAGGGTAGTTTGTTTCTTTTGGTATGTGTACCCATAGGCTATGCCTCAACCTCTGTTCTATCTTGACAGTTAGGTAAGTGGTGGGATCAGGAAGAATGGTGTGTTCTTTCTTTCTTTCTTTTTTTTTTAAAGGCTTTCTATTTATTATGTATACAATATTCTTTCTGCGTGTATTCCTGAAAGCCAGAAGAGGGCACCAGACCTCATTACAGATGGTTGTGAGCCACCATGTGGTTGCTGGGAATTGAACTCAGGACCTTTGGAAGAGCAGGCAATGCTCTTAACTGCTGAGCCATCTCTCCAGCCCAAGAATGGTGTTTTCTAGTGCTGGGAATCAAACCCAGGGCCTTGAACATACTAAGGCAGTGCCCTAGTGCCAAGCTGTGCCTCTGGCTCAGAGAAGAACTGTTTCTAAGATGGGCTTCTTGAGCAGTTGGGTATCTGGAAAGGCAGTGTTGAGAAAGGCTCTTATTTGCAGCTCCACACCTTCTGGAAGCTGTTGGGGAGATGAATACTTGTACTATTATATAATAGTCTAAGCTAATGGAGCTTTTCAGGGAGGGGCTTATATACATTATGACAAATCAAATCAGAAGAGTTTTTCTTTTTTCTAACCACATCCTTTCCCCTTTTTGTACTCTTATGTTGTACTCTTTCAATTTTGGCAGTTTAAACACTGTAGACATGCTCTGAATCATTCCATTAGTTCCCTCGAGCATTACTGTCATATAATCCCTTTTTAGGAAGTTGGTGAATTTCATTTGGAGCTTTTAGGAATGTTGTACTTTTTAAATGATTCAGTGATTTTTTTCCTCTTTTTTTCTTATCAGCAATTTCATAGGATATAATTAATATGTTAGCATATTAAAAACTGTTTCATTTTTTTCCTCCAGTAACATTGCTTTTTAGAAAAATTTCACTGATTTTTATTTATGTCTGTGTGTGTGAGCCTGTCTATATATGTGCAATGCCCACAGAAGCCAGAAGGCTTTGGATCTCTTGGCACTGGAGTTACAGGTGGTTGTGAGCCACCTAATTTGGATCTTCTGCAAGACAGCAGGTGCTCTTAACAGCTGAGGCCTCTCTCCAACCCCCAACATTGCTTTTCTTTTTTAATTAAGATTTATTTCTATTCATATGTATGTGTGTGTGGATATGTGCACAAGTGTGGGGTGCCTGCAGAGGCCAGGGTTTTTGGACTCCCTAGAGCTGGAGTTATAGGTAGTTGTGAACTGTCCCACATGAGTGCCAGAACTGAACTCATGTCCTCTGCAAGAGCAGTGCACATTCTTTTGGTTTTTTTGAGACAGGGTTTCTTTGTGTAGCCCTAGCTGTCCTGGAACTTGTGCTATAGACTAGGCTTGTCTCAAACTCAGAGGTCCACCTACCTCTACCTCCCAAGTACTGGGATTAAAGGCGTACCTGGTGCAGTATGCTTTCTTAACTGGTGAGCCATCTTCCCAACATTGCTTTTCTTAAAGAAGAAATCTAACTAAAGTTAGATTTGAAATCTTCATTTCTTGGCCTTGTCTTTCTAGATCTGGGAACCTTTTTTCTATTCTCCACCACTGTCACTTGGCCTCCAGTGCCTTTTCTTCAAGGTACTTCCCATGTGTGTTGAGGATGAGCTTTAGACTGTGGTTCATGTTTCACCCTCTTTCTATGCGTCCTTACTGCTTTCTTTCCACATATGGCACAATACAACAGGATTTGCTGGATAGCTAGGCTTTAACTCATGTTAATCTCACCTCTGAAAATGGAGCCTGCAGTAGCATAGCAAACACCCACCCTCTCTCCAAAGCCTTTTAGTGAGAATCATTTTAGTTTGTAAAAGCCAGGAGTCTGCACGTGCACTGCTTTCACTGTGAGCTAAATTTACTGCACATTTGGGGAAACTGACTGTATTTTCTGCCTTCCATTGACAGAATGGCACACGAAACTTCCAGGACTTTGACTGCCAGGTAAGGACTGTACAAGCACCAAAGAGGCTCTGTACAGGGTCCCTACAATGCCGCCCTCCCTGTGCCAGCGGTCTTAGAGAAGTAGATCTTGTATTGTTGTTGTTTGTATTTTTGTTTTGTTTTGTTGAAACAGGGGCTGTAGCCGAGGCTGGCCTTGAACTCATAACAGTGCCTCCTGCTTCAGCCTCCCAAGTTCTGGGTTTACAGGCATGAGCCACCACACCTAGCTAGAAGTGTGCTCATCATACTAATCATGACTCACTGGTGTTCTTTTAGTCATTGGATCAAGTTTATTTAAGATGATTTGCTACCATGTTCAAAAAGTGCCTTCTAGGAACCTGCCTAATGACTGTAGGTTACTTGGTTGAGCTGTCTCTTTGTGACTGAGATCTTTTCTCAATGTCAGAGACATCATTTGTCACCAGTGATGGATAAAATAGGTGATGGGCAGTTTGGAGAAGAGACATCATAATAGCAAAATTGTTTACTAAAACCAAAAAGCAAATTATTATTAATACAAAATGAAAATTTTTCTTGGCTTTATGTTTGGAAATGCAAAATTTATCCTGACTCAGTATTTTCCTACATGGTACTGTTCTTCATAATCTACTATTGCCAATTTGAAGACCAATAAAATGAGCCAGCCATTCTCTATCCACCTACTTTATCTGTTAACTATCCTGGAAGGAAATCTAAGAAAGGAACACACATGGATGTATAGGGAAGCCCACACAGCCTGACTCTCTCACTCTGGGATTTGTTGCTATCGCAACAACATGAAGTCAACTCAGAGGGTACTAGCAGCAAGGATGGCACTTCAAACTGTACTCCTTTTTCTAGTACTCAGCCATCCTGCATATCCATCAACAAAGAGTTATTTCCAATATGTACTTTATGTTAAGTACAGCCTTTATAGCATTAACATCAAAAGGGAAAAACAGTGTATTCAGTCCTTGTATGGAGAAATTTAAAAAACATAGCTTTTGCATCAGCAAATCAGGTCTATCATAATTATTGGTTCCCTATGATAGAGTATCTATTAGACAAATGTGATCTTTGAAATGTATGATTTAGAGAAACAAAACAATAAGATGGTTATTCTTGTTCCTATTTTCTGGGTGAGGACATAGAGTAAATGGCACTGAAAAATTGATTCCTCCTAAATCCATTACTTATTTTTCCTCAGGTAAGTCCAGAACTGACAACTTGTCCTTAAAGCTGAGGTTATTTGGCAGGTTAGATGAGGCTTGCTGTGCAAGGGAAGGTTGGTAGCACTGTCCTTGAGTCCTGGTTCCAGTGGTTCTTTGTGTGTATAATAAAACCAGCCTAGTGTGCACGGGCATCATTTTTACTCAAATTCAAAAAGTCTTTAGAACTTTTGATACTTTGTGACAATAGGGTCAGTCAAAATTGAGTTTAGATTTTTATTTAATCTAACTTTATTGTTTGGGTTCTAGCTTAGTCAGTTGGAGTTGATTGCTTTTGATATAATTTGCCTAGAAAGATATCATTGAGATAGAGTGATGGGGAATTCAGTGCAATGCATTTCAGTATGTGTACACTCCTATCTGAAAGCAGGGAAGCACTTGCCTTCATCAGATACCAAAGTTGGTAAATTTAAACCATCTATTTCTTCTGCTTTACTTGTGTGTTTGTGTGTGTTTGCTTGCATGTGTATGTGTGTGTGCATGTGTGTGCACGAGCACTCCTTTACCCCAAAGCTGGGGATGGAACCCAGGGTCTTGCTCATTCTTGGCAACTACTGTTTTCATATGTAAGTATAAATATAGATTTAAGTGTAATTAATTTTAAGATTGTCTTAGGATTTCTGTTGCTGTGAAGAGACACCATGACCAGGGCAACTTTTATAAAGGAAGAAAATTTAATTGGGGTGGCTTACATTTGCAGAGGTTTAGTCTATTATTATCATGGTGCAACATGGTGGCATGCAGGCAAACATGGTGCTGGAGAAGTAGCTGAGTGCCCTACATTTTGACTTGCAGGCAACAGGAAGTGGCCTGTCTCACTGGAAGTAGCTTGAGCAAATATAAGACCTCAAGTCCCTCCTTCACAGTAATAGACTTCCTCCAACAAGGCCACACCTACTCCAATAAGACAATATCTCCTAATAGTGCTACTCCCTTTTGGAACTATTTTCCTTCAGACCACCATATTCCACTCCCTGGCATCCAAAGACTTGAAGCCATATCATAATGCAAAAATTCATTCAGTCCAACTTCAAAAGTCCCCATAGTCTATGACAGTCTCAAACTTATTTAAATTCTAAAGATCAAAGTTTCTTCTGAGATTCATGTTGTCTCTTAACTGTGATCTCTTTTTAAATCAAAATCAAAAAGCAGGTCATATACTTCCAATATATAATGGCACAGGATATACATTACCATTCCAAAATGTAGGGAAGGGAGCACAGTGAGGAAATACTGGGCCAAAGCAAGACTGAAAACCAACTGGGCAAATTCCAAACTCTGCATCTCCATGTCTAACACTCTTCAGATCTTCAGCTCTGTTCAGCTTTGTTAACTGTAACACACTTCTCTCTCTTGGGCTGGTTCTACTCCCTTGTAGCAGCTTTCTTTGACATATATCCCATGACTCTGGCATCTCCAACATCTTGGGGTCTCCAAGACAATTCAGGCTTCAACTTCACAGATTGATGCAATGGCCTCTCTAGGCCTCCACACATGCCTGGCCTCAGCAGCTTTCCTTAGTTGTGAAGAAAAGTTCCATAATGCCGTTCTTCTATCCTTGACTCTAAAGCCAGAACCAGGTAGCCAAAGCTGCCAAGTTCTGGTGCTTGCTGGGACTGGAACATGGCCCCCTCATTCAATTGTATCTTCATCAGCTTTCTATCCTTCCCTGTATAAGTTTGGCTGTCCTGAAACGGATCTGTAGACCAGGTTGTCCTCCAACTCAGAGATCCACTAGCCCTTGCTTTGCCAGCACCGGGTTTAAAGGTGTGCACCGCCATACCGAGCTGTAAGCTTTTCACAAGATGGAAACTTAGCTGGGTGAGATTTTGCCCTGAGGTCATCACTCCCTTTATTCTATTTCTTAATCTGTTTATCTGCTTGAATACAGGATTTAGCTCCATTCCACTTCCTGGTGCCCCCTTTCTCCTTAAATATTTTTCCTTGCTCAGCTTGCTCCTTTTCATTATATGTCTTTATTGGAGTTAACACTAGTAACTGCACAACAGAGTCTATCCTAGGACTAGGCTGATTTGAGATTTCCTCTGCCAAGGAATTAATCCAAAACTCTTAACTTTCGCCTCTGGCAAGGGCAAAAAGCAATCACATTTTTCACCAAAATATCACAAGAATGATTTCTAGGCAACATACTAAAATTCTTCTCTGAAACCTCTTGAGCAGCCCCCAACTGGCTCTCTTCATATCACTCTTAGCACCACTGTCTTCCATGTTCCTACTGGTATAAGCCATGAAGCAGTGCTTGAAGCATTCTACTGCTTCCTAACCCAAACTCCCAAAGTCCAAATTCCTTCAAACTAAAGTATGGTTAGGCCTTTCACAATAATAACCCCCTCCTGGTACCAACTTATGTCTTAGTTAGGGTCTCCGTTGCTATGAAGAGACACTATGACCAGGGCAACTCTTATAAAAGAAGAACATTTAATCAGGGTGGCTTACATTTGCATAGGTTTAGTTCATTATTATCATGGTGGGATATGGTGGGGTGCAGGCAAACATGGTGCTGGAGAAGTAGCTGAGTGTCCTATATCTTGACTTGCAGGCAACAGGAAGAGGCCTGTCTCACTGGTAGTAGCTTGAGCATATATGAGACCTCAAAGCCCACCTCCAAAGTAACACACTTCTTCTAATAAGGCCACACCTCCTAATAGTGCCACTCCCTTTGGGGGCCATTTTCTTTCAAACCACCACAAATATTAAGGCATAAAAATAGTCTAGCAGGAGCCAGTAAAGTGGCCCAGTGTCCAAAGTCACTTGCAACATAAGCCTGATAGCCCGAGTTCAGTCTCTGCAACCTGCATATGGTGCAGGGAGAGACCAACACCACACAGCTGTCCTCTGATCTTCGAATGTATTTTGTGGTACACAAGACACACACAATGATATTCTAGCAAGGGGCCAGTGAGGTGGTTCAGTGGGCAAAGGTGCTTACTTCCTGATAACTTGAGTTCAATCTGTAAGACCTTTTTTGGTTTTTATTCCTTCGAGACAGGGCTTCTCTGTAGCTTTGGAGCCTGTCCTGGAACTAGCTCTTGTAGACCAGGCTGGCCTCGAACTCACAGAGATCCACCTGCCTCTGCCTCCCAAGTTCTGGGATGAGAGGCGTATGCCACCACTGCCCAGGTTAAAACCCATTTTTTAAAAAAGCCATAAGTATCCAGAAAGATGGTTTAGCAAATAAAGATGCTTACTGTCAAGGCTGACAACCTGAGTTCAATTCCCAGAACCCACAGGATAGCAGGAGAGACCAAACTCTTACAGGTTGTCTTCCAACTTTCATGTGTGTGCCATGGCATGCCTGCTCCCACCCCATAAATGCATAAATGTAAATTTATTTACACATAAAAGCATAGATATACAAATGTAATAAAAATTTTAGAAAAAAAAGTCCAGATGCGATGGTATATATCTATAATCCCATCACTCCTACATCAAGACAGGATAATCTAGAAGCTCATAGTCTAGCTTGCCTGTAGTATACAGTATGGCAAAAACAGCAAGAGAAACCCTGCCTCAGAAAGCTAGAAGGAGAGAATTGACTCCTTAACGTTGACCTTTAATCTCCACAAGTGCACTGTGCAATACTCACATCCCCAGAACAATAACTACTACTATTGTTATTGTTATTTTATGTTGGAGCTGCAACTATAACTCAGTGGTAGAGCTCTTGCCTGGCATGTGTGAGGCCCTGGGTTCAGTCCTCAGTCCTGAAAACCAACAACAAAAAGCTATATCCCTGCTTTTCTTTTTATTATGAAGTCCTATACTGTTGTGTTACAGTTTGCCTGTCTTTGGAGCCTTCATATAAAATACTTTCTTTTTGAATGTATCTGAATGATAATAAAGCTTAAACCTTATTTTACCAATGTAGAAGTACAGTGGTTTTGATTTTTTCTTTCTGTTGCTGCCCAAAGTAACTAATCTTGCATAAAAAATAGCCTCCCTAAAGGTCCTGATACTTTGAGTGAAGCTTTAATGTCTTCTGGCACTGTAAAATATAACGTTTGTTGAGATCTGATAGAAATAGAATGATGGCAGGTGTTTGTTAAGGTCATACGTTTGTCACTAGTTTTGGATATATGGAGTTTCTGTGTTATAAAGAAAAACTGACTAGGGATATAGTTTAGTGGTAGAGTGATTGCCTAGCATGTACAAGACCCTTGGTCCAATCTTCAGTTTCCAACATGCACACATGCACACACACACACACACACACCACACACCACACTACACACACACACACAAAAAAAAAAAAAAAAAAAAGAAGACCTGAGGCACAGGAACTGTGATTTGAGAAGTCAAAAATGGCCCAGCTTGCCTGAGGCTTCTGTCTTAGTTTGTTTTCTGTTACTGTGATAAAGGACATTACCAAGAGCAACTTGGGGAGGAAAAGGTTTATTTCATCTTACATCTTATAGTTCATCATCAGGAGAAGCCAAAGTAGAAACTCAAGATAGGGACCTGTAGGCAGGAACTGAAGCAGAGGCCATATAAGAGCACAGCTTAATGACTTGTTGCTCATGGCTGCCTCAACCTGCTTTCTTGTACAACCCAGGACCACCTACCCAGAGGAGGCACCAGCCATATTGGCAGAACCCTTCCACATCAATCAGTAATCAAGAAATTGTCCTACAGACTTGCCCACAGGCAATCTCTTTGAGCCATTTTCTCAGTTGAGGTTCCCATTCCCAGGGATCTCAGGTTGGTTAAAAAACTAACCAGGACATCTTCTTAGATATCCTTGAAGAGCAGAACAAATGTCAAACCAACATAGTCACTAAATGCAGTTATTGGTGCTATGATATTAATGCTCTCCATTAGAACAGCTGTGTCATAGGGTAAACTGAACCATAACCAGGGTTTCCTTTGGGTCTTGGTTTTGCCTGAGAAAAAAATCTTTTAAAGAATCTGTGATGAAAACCTCAGGAAATCACCTCAGAATCATTAACCAAATTCACAACTTAAGTGTAAACAGCAGTTTTTTTCTTCTTTTTTTCTTTACTAATCAACTGTAGCTCATACAGATCTTTTTCAACTGTGAAAATTAATTAAATATGTGCTATTTCTCTTGATTCTTGTCACAAGTGGTTTCATTGCTATTCACGTCCTCTGAGGCAAACAGAAGTTATAATGTAGATGTAGAATAGTGAAGGAGGGGTGTCTCGAGGTGACGTGGTTAGAACTGATGAGGGAGAAAAGCACTTGCTGGGTGATGACAGTGACAAGCCCCCTCACTGTCCCTTTATCTACTTGGTGTTTCTTGATTCTTCTCTCCCATGTGACTACTTAGAAATTTGGAGCAATAGCTTAAACAAATGCCGTGGCTTCTCTGTACATGTACAACGCTGCTGTAATGAGAGTAATAGTCTTTTCATGATAACCAATAGCAACTTAAGAAAATTTAGCCAGCAGGGTGTTGGTGATCCATGCTTTTAATCCCAGCACTCAGTAAATATTAGTGGACAGGAAGAAACCCTTGTCTGGCAGGATATATCATTTCTGTAGAAGAAGCTGATAATGGTGTATGATAATCCAGGCTTGACCAAGGATTGAATAATTTCATGTTGCCTGTTTAATTGCAGTAACTCTGCAAAGGACCCATTTGAGGACTAGATATTATTACTACAGTGAAAATCAGTGTATATGATCACTTCTTCAAAGGTGTTCAAGTGGTTTTAAACCTCTGCAGATGAGGTCACTTGGACAATGTCTTGTTACCAAGAAAGAATTAATTTGGTGGCAAGTGAGGGATAGGGTAGGAGGAGCTTACTGAAAAAGCTAAAGTCAAAAACAAACAAAAATCACAAATCACCGCCTGCCTGTATGCTCTGTAAGTGGAGGGTTTATCCCTCCAACAGGACACATCACATCACATGTGTGATGGCTACTAACTTTTAAACCCCACATCCCAGAGCCACAGTGCTAAGAAAGGGTTTTTGTAACATGATAAAGTCTAGGGCAGGATTCTCATTGGTAGAGAAATGGTCACACATGGTGTCATGCACAGCACACCCCTGAACCACCATGTGGTTAGAGAGAGTTCTGGGGTATTTTGGGGGTTGGTTGTTGGTTTTTTCTCTCTCCTCATTGTCAGCTAAGGTTGTGGAAAGAAGATACTTGATCTGGTTCTGAAGAAGGAAAAGACTTTTTAGGTTGACATATTGCAAAAGAAAGATTTTCAGATGAGAAACGTGTCTGTGGGAAGGCTGGAAGTTGTGGGTGGCCACAAAAGCAAAAACTAGATGCCTGAAAGTGTGTGTGAACCAGAGTGAAAGGCGTGAGAGGGAGGAGGGGAGAAGTTAAGGCCAGAGTCAGAGGAAATGTGTCATAGACCTTTAAGCAGGGAAATGTGATAGGACAGAGGAGAAGTGATTGGCAGTTATTTTTTTGCAGTGAGATTACACAAGTGAACCTTATCCTTCTGTACAGGAGTAAAGTAGTGAATGGGGCATTATATCAAAAAGCCCTATGTACTGGGACTTGGAGTGTAGCTCAGATGAAGTACAATTGCCTAGCAAGGACCTGAGTTCCACAAACATCACACCTGCTTTTTGAAACAGTGAAATTTTATACTAAAAAACATGTTTAATAGGGAAGAAGTAAGTGACAGGTATGAAGTAGTCATAACTCAACTGAAATAAAGGACAAGAAGAATTATGGCAAATACATCTTTAGCTAAAGGGAGAAGACACAAGAAAGAGACCAGAGTTGGTGGTTATCCAATACTGGTACCGTCCTAGCTCAAATTAAGAGGCTCTGTGATTAGGATGAATCTTTGATTGATGGGGCAAGGCAGTCAGGATAGGGAAGTCAACAGCCTGTATGAGCTGGGGTTGTTTCATAAACCTGGAGTGTAGCGTGTTCATGAACTATACAACCTCAGAGACAGACTCCAGAGCCTGTGAGACGCCATCTTGAGCTCCGCCCTTTGATCACTGGCTGCCATTGTGGGTCACATTCTAGAATAGTGATGTGGAAGTCACTTGAGAAAGAGCCGGTGAGACAGATGAGGGTTGACTACAGCAGGAAGGCAGCGGCAGCTCACACGCTGAAGTGCTCTGACCATTGAATCAGCTCCACAGCCCAGGTCTCTGCACCTCTTCCCCTCGTTTACAATGGAAATATATCCACAAATCCCCATGGAGGTTAGTGCCTTCATTCTCTTTGTGCTGTTGCTCTCAGACTATTTACATTCACAGTCTTCCAAAAGGAATAGGAACTCCAAGACAATGACACAAAACAACAGAACAAAGCAGGGCAACAAATCAGAGTGAAGACTCCTGGCCCTTTGATGCTTTGGTTGTTACCCTATCTGAAGGCATATTATTGGGAGGTAGGGACTGAGCTCTCTTAAAAGGTTGAGATTTTGTTGAGGGTCCAATTTTGACTCTGAATTTCATACACATTTTGAGTGATGGCAAAGCAGTTATTTGTCCCACCCCCCTTCCCACATTAAAGTGTTCTTTTTTTAACCCCATCGTTTTCAGCTCCATTTTTACCATTGTTCTGTAATTCCTTTTTCAGCTCAGTGTCCATCTTCTCATGAACATAGTACTGCTGACTACTGGCTAGGGACTGGGAGACTCCTGTGTTAAGGTCATGTTGTAATTGAATGTTTTCTGGGGCTCAGAGGCTTAGCTGGGGCCCAAGCAGACTGTTTGAGCAAGATTTTATTAAAGGTTTAAGTGAAGCAGAAGGAAGATTCTACTACTGGATGATCATAGTGACAAATTTGGGGGACCTTTCTTGAACTGTGATGCCTAAAAATTAGAGCACTTAGTCCTCTCTCCCTCTATTCTTTTCCCCACCTATATTTGTTTCTCAATAAACAGAACATGGAGACGAAACTCTGGTCCCCTTAGTTCCATTTCATACTCCATTTCCTTCCTCAAGGATACAAAGCCCTCAGACCAGCATACATTGCTTCCAGTACTGCATTTGTTAAATATTGTAAACACATAGAACTTGTGGTGTGCTGTGGAATGTCTATATGAATGATTTATTACACACATAATCTTCTCTGTCCTGCTCTTACTAGGCACTTATTTTTAAATATTTCTTGGTGTTAATGATTATACTGCTAGTTTACTTGTTTTCATTTCATTATATAAGTAAATCATGATTTATTAATTTCCCTGTTAATGTATATGGGGCTGTTTTTTTTAAAAATAAGCATGGTTGACGATTTTGTGCATATAACCATGCTTGAGAATTTCTTTTTTAAAAATATTTTTTATGATTTAACTTTATTTTATGTGCATTGGTGTGAAGGTGTCAGATCCCCTGCAACTGGATCTTCAGACAGTTGTGAGCTGCCATGTGGGTGCTGGGAATTGAACCCGGGTCCTCTGGAAGATCAGTGCTCTTAACCACTCCAGCCCTGAGAATTTCTTCAGATATACCTGAAAGGAGGATTGTGACCAGGGATATATAATGAGATACTCTTTAAAAAAAAAAAGCCCCAAAAAACCACACACACACACACACACACCTCTGAGGGTACAGATGTTGTAGGCAGGTCAGAAATTTCCAAACTCTTCTCCAGAGCATTTTTTACTTCCCTGATTGCTTTCTTAATTTTCTAGGATAGGACTGTATTTGTCAAAAGCTGTTATTATAGGTTGGTTGGGTTTTGGTTTCATTGATTGACACTCTATCCAGAATATAGTATTTCTTTTTCTTTTTTCTTCTTCTTTTTTTTTTTTTTTTTTTTTTTGGTTTTTTCCGAGACAGAGTTTCTCTGTGGCTTTGGAGCCTGTCCTGGAACTAGCTCTTGTAGACCAGGCTGGCCTCAAACTCACAGAGATCTGCCTGCCTCTGCCTCCCGAGTACTGGGATTAAAGGTGTGAGCCACCACTGCCCGGCCAGAATATAGTATTTCTAAGGCAGCAACACCTCTCTGTTTTGCTCTATAAACCTCAGAGCTCAGATCAGAATATAGCATATAGTAAGGGTTCAATAAGCAGATATTCAATAAATTAAGTTGGTGTGTTTGTGTTACACAAGCACATACATGTGTAAATTCCTTCTGTAAGTCTGACATGTCTATAAATAGAAGTCCATGCAATAACAGGGATTTATATCTTTATAGTCTTTTTATCCAAACCCTATGCTTCATATCACAACCAGTTCACAATATCTAAGTCTAGTCTTCATTTATTTCTTTTGTGTAAGCCATGCAGTGAGCATTCATGGGCAAAATGAGTAACCAGATATGTCAAATAATGAAACCTGTATGCCAGGAATCAATAAAGGTCTCTCTGCTCTGGTCTGGAGGCTAGGATTTGAGATATACTGATATCCTACTAGGCAGAATTGTCTTTTCCACATGAGAGAAACCATGTGTTATGAGCTTCACTATTAAATAGAAAATTGTACTGGAAATCCATTGCATTTGCTGAGATTCCCACTGGCATAATTAATTCTTTCTTATCCATGTGAAACTTTCTGAGACAGATGGAGACTTCAGCAGAAATTCATGAGGCAAAGTGCTATAATTTTTTTTAGAAATGTAAAAGTTGGAAAAGACTAGAATAAACCTCATCATTCCGCCTCCCTCCCTTCTCCATCCGTCATTCTCTGTTGCGGCAGGCATTCCCAGCACTACCTTTCTGGCTTTACTCAGTTCCCTGAGCTGAGCACTACTCTGACTACCTCTCATTTTGCTTCAGTCCGTGTCTATGGGATATATAGAACAAACTGCCCAGCACATCTTAAACCAGGAGCAGTCCAGGCTGTCTTAAGAGCACACACAGTGAGGACCAGGAGTTAGAGGAGTGGCGGGCCACCCAGAAGCTACCAAGGTTACTCCTGCTTCAGGAGAAGCACCGAGTCACATATGTGGTCTCTCAGGTCCCAAACACAAATTCCTAGGGAAAGATGCGGACACCACATGACCAGATGCCTTCCTACCTCTAGGCGGCTGTGGCTCAAAGGTTTCATTCTGCACACATGGCAGCCAAGAGCCACTCCTGTAATGAACAAATGATATAGAACACATCCAAGAAAGGAGAAGAATTCTAGGCCAAGATGCCTTTTGGTGTCTACTGGAATTATCTGCAGCTAGACATGTGTTCAAGATTTTTGAAGCCTCTGGCTTTTTACCCAGGAATAGTTTTACAGCTTCTGTTTCCTTAACTATGCTTTCCTTAAATATTTCCTGGTTCTTTATCCAATTTGTTGATCTCCTTCCCATACCAAATTACAAATTTATCAACAAATTCTTAATTTCCTGGTCTCCTAAAACTGAGCTTTGAGTACAGCAAGGAATCTTTTTCTGTGTACTTATTTATTTTCTGATTAGTAGATAATAAATTAGAAAGTTCAAATAGTGTGTGTAGTACTGTCTGTTTCTGGTGAGCTTATGATCCATTAAGCCTTTCTAAGATTTTATGTTGTTTTATTGCAGGAACATGACATTGAAACACCCCATGGTATGGTCCACGTCACCATAAGAGGCTTACCAAAAGGAAACAGACCAGTTATCCTGACATACCATGACATTGGGCTCAACCGTATGTATTGATTTACAGCTTCACTTTTTAATCATCATGTGTAATCTCTATATATTAAGGGAACAATAGTATTCCATTTTTATTTATTTGTTGATCGATTGATTTTTTTAAGGCAGACTCTCTCTGTGTAACAGCCCTGGCTGTTCTGGAACTCTCTTTGTTCAAGGCTGACCTTGAACTCACAGAGATCTACCTGTCATGTGCTGGCATTAAAGCACAAAGGAGTGTACCACCACTGCCCGGCTGAACTAGTCTTTCTTACACTCCATCTTTATTGTCACATGCAGGGTTACCATCCTTAGGTAGCATTCAGGGCATGTGCTGGGAGGATTTTAGACTATATTCTCCTTTTTGTTGTATCCACTTCAGACTAATCAGTCAAGTACTATGAGAGCAGAGCCAAAGTCCCTTTCCTGTTTTTTGTTTGGCTGTAACGGTACTAGAGGCGGAATGCAGGCCATGTTCATGCACAGTAAGTGCTCTTCCACCACCTCAGCTGTGGTGCTTTGTTTATGTTTGAGGTTAGAAAAATCTAGAGTTTTAACTTAATTTTGTGAGAAACTCAATGAATTTTTAAGTTTTCTTTCTACAGCCTATTACTAGGTTCTTTAAGTAGGTGATCCATCATGATGCAGTTTGAATATCCCTATTATTCAAGCTCAAATACAAAACTACAAAATCTGGAGCTGTTTTAATGCTGCTGTGATTGATAAGTAGAAATTTCTATGTCTGACTTAAGGTAATAAGTCACATTCAACAGAGAGGTGCACTAAAAGTACTAAATGCAATAATCATCAGACAATCTGTATTAGGTTTATGTGAGATTAAAAATAAGCAGGGCAGTGGTGATGCACACCTTTAATCCCAACACTCGAGGCAGAGGCAGATGGATCTCTGTGAGTTAGAGGCCAGCCTGGTCTACAAGAGCTAGTTCCAGGACAGGCTCCAAAGCTACAGAGAAACCCTGTATCAAAAAAAAAAAAAACAAAAAAAAAAAAGAATTTCATATTCAAATTTTATATAAAACAAGAAGATTTCTCATTTTTTTTTTATTGGGCAGTTCTGAAATCTAGTTTCTTTCTTCCTTTCTTTATTATGTATACAATGTTCGGCCTGCATGTGTCCCTGCAGACAGAAGTTGGCACCAGATCTTATTACAGGTGGTTTTGAGCCACCATATGGTTGCTGGGAATTGAACTCAGGACCTCTGGAAGAGCAGTCAATGCTCTTAACCACTGAGCCATCTCTCCAGCCCCTAAGATTTCTCATTATATATATGCACATATTTAAAAATACAAAAGTCTTGGTACTTCTGTTTAAAAAAAAAAGCATTGCAGAAAAACAACACTGGACATGTGGAAAGAGTTTAAGCTCTAAGCCAAAAATAGTGTGATACCAGTACTTGAAATACCTTCTCGAGGTTAGGTTCTAACTACAGGTGCACAGACTCTCAAAACCTGTATCCTTCATGCTGCTCTGGCTTCCAGAGTGTTGAATTGATGGCCCAGGGCTGAGATTTAGCATGAGAAGTGATGAAGGCCCTATGCTAAGAGGGCAGAAATAAACAGCATCTCCTCCATGCGCATAGCGGTTCTGACAAAGCCCCAGGTGGTGATCAGCAGCTGGGAATGTCCTCTACCCAGGGTCAGGGGAAGGTCAGTATCTCCTCTTCAGGTAGAGGATCAAGGTGCATGAAAGACAGCATTGTGGGTAGGAGATTTATTTTGTGCACCACCAGGAAACCCAGCAAACATCCACAAGGTATTCCTACTCTGAACCCATGGTGTAGAGTTGAGAACCATTTGCTCTCCAGTCACCAAGGTGCCTCCTGTGGAGTCTTCCTTCAGCAGCTTGAGTGCAGGCTGTGTGCAGACACCTCACTTCAGTGGACTGCTGCTGAGAAGGGAGGGAAAGAACAGGGGCTCAGCATTGCTGAGCAGAGGAAGACTGGGGAGAGCTGGAGAGCTTGTGATCCACGGGTGTTCTCATCTCATAGATAAATCCTGTTTCAATACGTTCTTCAACTTCGAGGATATGCAGGAGATCACCCAGCACTTTGCTGTCTGTCACGTGGATGCCCCGGGCCAGCAAGAAGGGGCCCCCTCTTTCCCAACAGGGTAAGGCCACAGGGAAGACTTCTGGGAGGCATGCGGCCACAGAACAAATGGGTGGGTGGTAGGGGCTCTTGGTGGATTTCCCTCCCTGTGATGGTATCACACTTACGAGAGGTGCTGCTTGCCTGTCTTTCAGCCCCTGGTCTAGAAGCCTGTGTGTAAGTGTGTTGAGGGCTGCTGTGTGTTTTCACATACCCAGGAATGTCACTGCACGGCCAGGATCTATGTACCTATAGTCACAGGCAGAATGTGTCTGCAGCTCCCCCTTCTCACAGACTCTGATCTGTCCTGACTCCTTTGTTGTATACTTGTCACTTCTGTGTCTCTTCCTAAAGTGCCAGACACACAGGCTGAGCCCAGACTCCTCTGAACCTGCTCTGGGAGTGCCTTCCCATTGGAATTCCCGCCTAGAGATGGATTTTGGACACCTGGGGAACCATTTATTCTGAAGCCATCTTGACAGGCAAGGGTACCATCTGACTGACCTTGGCACTCAACATCATGCTAAACTTGCTCTGTATGTCAGCATCACAGAGTCCCAAGGGAGAGTCTGCGCCTGCATAGAACCCAGGCTTCCCAGAAACCGTTAAATGCTTATGTTTGTTAGCTCACTTGATCCCTACAACCCTATAGGATCTGTCACTGTACAAATAAGTAGCCGAGCTGGGATTCGAACCCAAGAAGTCTTGTTACAGAATCTTAGTTGACTCTTTCCAAGCTGTTGTGTCTCTTAGATGTGAGTTGTTATTCGCCCAGGTGATATCTCTCAAGAGTT